>JTDE01000903.1:98815-147388 GCA_014338405.1 Paragonimus skrjabini miyazakii
AATCTTGGTAAACCTTCTTCGCAAACTGCCTTCCATAGCCGCACATTCTAGTCTTGTCCATTGTGGCCAAAGCTGTTGTTGATGTATCCCGAAACGACTTGGAATTCTTTAATATATTCAGCCCGACTATTCCCACAGGGAAATAGGTCTGGCCAGCATTCGAAAATGTTGCTTACGTTCTTCGGAATCGTAAGTCCCGTTGTAATAATATATTTTAGACTGGTCACTTGTCCCAGCTGAAAGTGATCACATATCCTGTTGACTGGATTAGATTGATTGAAGATTAAATGAAGATTGAAGATCGCTAACGTCTGATTGTAGTTTTTGCATTCGGAGAGATTTTCCAGTTATGTCTTTTTTATTCAATTTGCTTGATTATCTTCAGACATTCAAGCTTCTTAGTTAAAAATGGAAAATTTTTCCGTGGAATTCCTTTTCAATCGTTATGATTGCGTTTATGAAACTTGATCACGTGATTTGCTGCGGAGTAATGCAGTGATACTGTTTGCGTTTGTCAAATCATAGCTATTATAACACTAATCGAATTTTTGTCTGGTTAGCCGGAACTGCTTCATCGACATACATAATTATTATTAACAGCTGCACCATAAGTTTAAGATGACTGCACAAACAGCAAATTAATGAAATTATCTAACCCTACTTGTAAGTCATCATTTCACACTTGTTGCCGGCGTTCAGTTAGAAATGAAAGATTCCAGTTAATGCATTATAGCTTCAAAATTCGACCTACTGTTGTAATTTTCTATCGTACTGCTTCTGTTTAGATGTCCTTGCTACCAGATGTTTCATCCGGTCAGAAGCGAGCAACGCACTGAAGGAGATACGTGATGTGTATCGGACCGCCAGTTGGTAGTGTATACTAAACGTAATGAAAAAATATAGGGGTGAACATCATTAACAAGTAAAGGAATGAGGTGAATTATCATTAAAACCAACATTCACAAGGACAGAAATGTATATGTGTGAGTTTTGTTCAGTGTGCTTTAGGTGCGTGTTACACATATATAATTGTGTGATTTGTCCGTCAGTCGAGTGACGTTTGAAGCAACATCCTCATAACAACTGTCGTACGTCATACATTGTGTCACCTGGAGACGTTTCCACAACAGCTTAGGATTGTATTAACTATTTCTTCGATGTTAGTCAAATAAGTTTTTGTTCGTTTTATATGTTTGTGGCACAATGACTCTCTACGTGCCCATGCCACAGTCCTGATGGATATTTGGTTTTCATGAACTTTTACGTACGCGTTGGAGCTTTGGAGGTGGATAATCGACAATATTTTTTCTGTGTCTTACTCATCTTCACCAGGCAATGAGATCAACTTAACGTCAAAAACGATCGAAACGAGCTGTTAAGTTCTTTAAGGGTTCCACGAAGGAATCTGTTAGGTTCACATGTTTGTCTCCTTCTGTGTTCATGGCTAAAATGGATAACTGATTGCGTGCCTATCATATTTGACTTGCCGGGGTATAAAATATACGCTTTGCAGTAAGTCGGCTGTTGCATAGGGCTTACAGAACTAGTCACCTCCTCGATGTTTTCTGGCAAGCATTCAACCACGCAACCACATGAGACAGTTGAGAAGAATATAATACTGGGGATTCACTACAAAGGAGAGGTGACTATTTGTGTTCTAAAATGAAGGGACTCCTTGATGGTTAGTATACTTGCCAAAAGAGTACTAGGTAATTTATTAAAATTGTCCTTGAATGAAGCAGACGTTTCCGCCCAGACTTTACTCATCAGAGAACATATTTTTAACCAGACAATTTTAAAATAAAACTTAACAGGAAACAAGCGAAAACATCTACCTGTCAACATGAGGTTTGACTTACTCGTGCATGATAAACATGGACAGTATATTATGGAAAAACATCGCGTGCGATGTGACTCATGGCTGTGTGATACAACTTATGTGATTTGTGATAACCAAATATTGAGATGTGTTTTGAATAGTTGCAACTTCAAATTCATCGCTTTCAAAATTACAGTGAGCTTAATTGTAAGCAAGTTGTAAGAATATATTGTCAGTAGCTTCATTGGACGACATTTTCGTTCATTTTTTCCGAAATTACAAACAAGCAGAACGGAAAGTAGCCCACCTGTTCACAAAACGGATAGCATAACTTCCAATAAAAAGAGGACAGCAGACTGCACCGCAAGTACTACCGAAACTTGAGAAGGAAGATTGGATCTGATGCAAAGTCTTCAAAAAATCCAGTCTTAAGTATTGTTGTTGTGAATAGCATTTCCACGGTAACCAATTTCGTAATCATACACTCACACAACATTATGTGGATTAACGTAATACATGCGATTGATGCGATATCGTTCAAACTGTGCGCACTAGGTGTTGAAATCAAACTACTTTCTGAAGTTTACGTCATTACTAAAATAACCAGGAAGTACTTATCATTTGGTTAAAGGAACATACATTGTTGACAATCACGCACGGTGAAAGTCTGATTTATTGTGGTACAATGATTTCGAGTGATAATCTTTGTACGTGTGTTATCCAGTAATCTGATCATCACTGATTCGGAATGTAGAAGTTTCAGTAGGCCATGTCAAACTTAACACATGTGATGCCCTGGATATCTCTCGAAAGATAGATGGACGTGGAACTAGCACCGTGCTCACTTCCAGCTCAGTACCATTCTGTGATTTTGGAATGTCTAATACGCTTTTTATACGGATCACATTATTGTATTACGTCTATTATGATAATCACCTGAAAATGAAGGTTTTTCGTGTGTATATCAGTAAAGGTCAGTGACGCATCCACTTCGAATCTAAATTCACATTTGCTTGAAAACTATGCCCATTCAAAACAGTACAGCAGATAAAAACAGGTTACATTATTGTGTGCTTATCACTCAAAGTTGAAACATTGAAACTCTTGGATTTTGTGAACCTCCAAGTTGCACGTATCACACGTTTGCCCTCACATGTGAAGTAAATTATGTTAGGCTCCGTTGGCCGTCTTTGGAATTTATGTATTATGACGTCCTCTACCTCCCGTAATCTGAACGTAAATTCTGCTTCCTTGTATCTGTTACACGCAGAGTTTGTTTCTTGGCTGGATTATGTACTTCTTCATTTCGTTCCTTATTCCTGTAGCACCTCAATGACAAATCCACGTTAGTCTACATTGAATTAATGTCCACGATAGCAACCCCACTTCTCTGAGCATTCGAAAATGTTGTATTTGACTTACAGACCATTAGTGCAGTTGTTACAGTTTTTCATCTCTGTTTGTTAAGTAATAAACGGTTGCTTAGCTGATCATCGTTCATATCAAGTTGAGGTAATTTTTTCGATTTGTGATAATGGTTCTGAGATAGGGTGTCTCGAAATACATATACATCATACATACAAATACACCAAAACTCCAGCTATAAAGTTTTGTTCGCATTCACATCACACGTAGTTTAATCTGATGAACACGACTGGTAAGTGAAAGTCGGTCTGAAAAGTATAACATAACTAGACGTATAGAAACATTGATAAGTATACTGCAGGCGCTAATCGTAGAAAAAATCGCTGTCGGTGCTTGTTTTTTATCCCTGTCGACTGTTTAGAAATGTTTGCATTTGTTGCTCGGCTAGCACGCAATTCCGTCACCCTCAAAATCCCTCTACGTCATGTGGGAATGTGCGGCTAATACACAAAATGATGATACAATATAATACTGGTGTTAATTACGTCGAATGGATTAATCCACTTTACGGGTAGTCACGCAGGTGCTTGTAGTCCAACCCTTTGTTGTCAGAAAGTCCCAAATGGCATGAAAATTCCACAAATAAAACTGCCCTCAAAATATGTCTAGCAACTTCCGGTTTCGTTGCACAATCCCACCTCCTCAGATAGTCATTTCTATCGAAATGCTTCATCAAACTTGTTGCGTATGTTGCATATTCGGTGAGGACCATTCGAGAGACACGAGAACATTCCAGTAAAAAAATGAACAAAAGTATACAATGCAAAACAGCTCTGATCTTCGAGCTCAGTAGTTTAACAGCACGGAATGTTTTCGACGGGAGTTTTTCTACAAAAGCAGACGGATGAGCTACCTTCATTTGCCATGGTTGTTGCACATATCAGCTGGCGAGTGCACCAGAACAGTAGACATGAATCACGGCCTATTGGTAATTAGGCGGTGAACATACTTGTAGATCAAAAACATAGAAGACACGTTTCGGCTGATCACAAACGCTTCATACGGCTCCTGGCCAAGATGTTACCTGAATGGCTTATATCTGAAAGTAGTCGTTTTGCCAAACTGATTTATGAAACAAAAGTCGCTTGTGCTCTCTGTACAACTGTAATATGAATGAGCAGTGCACAAAACGGTTTGGGATTTTACTTCTGAATAATCGAGTTATTTACGTGGACCTGTTTTGTTTTCCTGTTAGTATGCTCCCGTAGCAAAAACCACCTGCTGGGAGCTCAAAAGTCTGATTCTCAAAGAATTATTCGCATTGGGACGTGCGAGGATTTTACTCCAAGACAATTAGATTGACATGGCGGATTAAGACAATGCTACGTTACTAGGGTTGCTACATAATACAATAGCTGACGATTAATTTTGAGCGCTCATCAACGGTGCTATTGGCATGCAAATTTCTTCCGATAGATTTAACTTCCAATATGCGGCGAAGGTTGTGCTGTCATCTTACGGTGATGAATTACCTTCATCTGTCAAAATGAACAATACTGAAATAGACATGTATCTTGAGCCAAAACGATGGGGGAGAAAGAAAAATGCTCGGCAACACATTATCCAATATTTTATGCAGTTCATAGGTAGAATCGTATGTTGACTCAGTTATTGTTGAGTAGTTCGTGTGCAGGAAAAATTCAACAATCTATATTTAGAATTTGGAACTTCCTGGTTAACAGAAAGACCTCATACGTTACGTTATATTTGGGTCGAGTATTAAATGTTTGACGGTACATACTTTACGGACGACTGTTCACTGGATTACTGCTTGAGAAAATAATAAACACATGCAGTTATACTCTTTGATCCCTGTTTCACGCGCACGATCTAAATAAATACCTTAAACTAATTGGACTTGGAACCAAAATTATACCCTCCGTGAAGTATACTGTACAAAGGGCTATGTTTGAAAAACACCGTTTGATAATCGAATCAGTCATTTAGCCTACAATTGTTTGGTGCAATGAAGGGAACATATATACTGGAACATAACATTCATCAGATTTTAGCTTGTCAGGGCGGTGTGTAAGAATTACCCTAGAACAGTCCGTTTATTGGAGTATACCATGTAGATCTGTTTGACAGCTTCCACCTCTTACTTAGTCTGTTTCATACTGAAATAATAGAGACATTTGCTGACTGATTTGTTGCGATGTGACAATAGTGAGTATTGGTCATGGAGTTGATTCGTCTGGATTAAACACCACCCGCAGCGTTTTGTATCCTCCTATTTTATATAAACTTAACAGTCAACCTCTTTCGAAATGAGGTACTGCACTGAAGTGTGACCCTTGTTACGTCTGCTCAGTATTGCGCATGCTTGTTAGGAACGGGATAAAAACTCCGTCTACCTTTCCAGGTATCAGCCACGTTAATCAATGAGCGATTGTTTTCACTGTAGGTCCGAATTAAATGTCATACCATAACATGTGTCTATGAGTCCTCGTGAGTAATACGACGATTACCTACTTCTCTCGAGACAAGACCCACCGACCAATCTGGTAAGTACTACCCTGAACAACTCATCGGTTACTGACAAGTATTTGTGAATTTAGCGATGGTACACACAGTTTCTAAAAGCTTCATCAAAGCATCGTTTGATTCTCATTCTGTTACTGGAAAGGCTATGTGACAAGCCCTCCTAAATACAAAAACTACGCTCGTTGTCTGTTTCGCTCATCTCACAGCATCAGTATCGATATTTTTAGATAGTTGTTTCACTAGTAGGATCTTTTAAAGCCTAGGTTTTCTTTTCAAATTTTACTGTTGTACCTATTTTGTTTATATCGAGTTAAAGTAAGCTAATTTCAGAAACGATGTGTCAATACAAAAGCAACTAGGGTGGAACGTAACTTTCACATGTTTTTATATATAAAATCCTTTTTTTTTACTTTTGCTGTTATACACACTTATGTGTGATTGCTATATTCGCCCGCTTTTGAGCAGTGGTAAGAATAACCTAGCAAGTCAATGTTTTCTGGCTACCAACATCACCGTGATAGGTGCGTGTATGTACTTGTTCGGAAAAGACCACGGTCCTGACCAACTAGATTCACATAACACAAATTTCATTTTCTTACCTTTGTAGGATTGCTTACTGGATCTCCTGTTCAATAGAACATCGCATCCCGGTGTCTTCAGTTCGTACCAGTCTACAGTTGGTCGGCATTTCAAAACAAAACAAATCAAAATAAACATTATCTGAGTACTTTACAATTTCTCATTCCTATTGAAAACCAAATAAAGGCCTAGTTATGCGTATATCACATTGTACTTTTTATGACTACGTAACAGTGACCTGGCATCCGCGTGATGAATGATGCTGGTTAATTGTGGTTCGACGAACTGATAACTTATTTATGAAATTGAAACCTATTGCTAATGGTTACTGGCAGTCAACTTGGGACCGACCCAGAACTATCCTTGGGAAGGTACTATTTTAAACTTCTAAAACTCACTTATTGACATTGACTGTATCATCGTTGCTGATCCCTTGATTGATTCTGATCAAGGCAAACGTTCTACCGATGTTACCACCACTATATGTGTTCGAAATAAACAAACTGTAATCACTTATATGCTTCAAACGACTTGCTGGAGGTATACCGATATGAAGCATTGCCGAAAGGGTTCGCGAACATCCGCCAAACTAACTTACATGCCATAAAAATGAACTACGGCACCGTCCATTATATCACAATCAAACAACTTCCCGTATATGCTCATCCACGTTGACCAATCCTGAATAACTCAAAAGTTCCAGACTGCACATTCTTAAGTCGCCGTGCTTGAGCATTATTCGTCTCTCTAACAGTTCCTAATTTTGTCATCCATATATGATGTACAGAGTAAGTGTAGGAAAACTGGACGACCCTTTGTTGTTACCGTCAGTTCACCATCGCCTGATAGCAGACAGCTTAGTTTCTGTTAGAGAATCACATTAGACAGAAACACCAACGCGAAGACAAAAAGTGATATGCCAGTCAATGAAACCTACTGGCACAAATCAGTGTTATCGACGTAACCAATTACAGTTGCAATCGAGTACGACATCTACTTCCAAATCATAAACACTTTAGAATAAAACGCTGTAATGCCTAACAAAGTAATATCTGTTGAAATTGCCTCCAACGCCTACTTTTTATGGGTCAAACAGAATATGACGCCACTTCGACCAAATAGAAAAAGACTGACTGAACAGCTGTCGTGGCATGCACATATATTCGTTTGTTTAATTCGTAAGGATACAACCAAAAAGTCATCTGTAATCACTGCATGAAGAAATCTAGAAGAAAACCGACCGCAACACATGCACATTCGTAATTGGTTGAAGTTGGTTACACTGTTCTATGAGTAGTTCACAAATCTTGGCAACACATGTTGACAACTTGGAGGTTTCCCCACCGCTTTCATATAAACTTCATTATTAGCACCACTGTTTTGCTGTTTTCGCCCAATAACATAAGTTCTTAAATGTTACGACTACCAATGAATATAATTTGATTCAAAACAAGATAGAGCCAACATGTACTCTCTGTCTTCAGCGGTGTTCATCAAATGTTGCCACTCGCATTTCTTCCATGGATTATGGTCTCGGCAGTCACACTACAGCTTTAGTCGGATACACCCGTCTATGATAACTGTTATCGCACAACATTTAATCCGCTGAATTCCACATTCCTCGAAATCGCCAAACTTTTGTTCTGGAAAAATTCTGACCATTACTGGAGTTTCCTTGTACTGCGACTGCACTAGTTCTGGCTCTTTAACTTCACTACGAAAATATCTATACAGTAAAATTATTGACCGGGTCGTTCAAAAAGTCATGAGTCCCTCTAAGGAGACTCCAAATGTGCCTAAACAAAATGCCTGGATAAAAACTGTGTAGTTATATGCATATCAGAAGCGAAAATCTACCGCTTTTTCTACCAGTTAAAATGCTCTTTGTTTTGATTTGACAATGCTCGGGGTTAACCATTTCTGCCAAGGGACAATCTCAGGCCTAGATCTCTCCCTGTGTACAGAGTAGACGCGATCAGAACAACTCTGTTGGGGCGGCTGAGTTGTCTACATTATTTGGAATAGTAGAGAAAATACATTTCTATTTTGATGGACGTTTATTATATACTCGCATGCTTCTAAAATAAAGTCTCATCTCGAAGAGGTGTTGGTATCACAGGTAAAAAGCTTTGTGCGGAACTACTCACAGTTTGACTAGCAAGTTGCTCACGAAATGGGAAGTTCGGATTGTCGGCACTGGGAGGCAAGAGAAGCTGAACGGATTCAAACGGTTTTTTAGAGTTCATTAACTGTTCAGTTGGCTGATTGAACTATACAAGAAACTAATACTTGCACATAGAAAGACACCCATGTTTTCTGACAGTTGTATCCTCAAAAAGAACAACATCTGAGTTACATGCAACCTGTATGCCATCTATTCAGTTATTCGATTATTCGACCTTTTGAACAGAAAATAATGCAAGCTGTTTGACGTAAGATAAACATTCGTCTCGCTACATTATGTAGCCTTGACAGCGTTAGCCCATAACAGGGCTAGACAGGCGGGCTTACCGTATCACACCGTGTCTATAGTGATTTAAGGTGAAAATTTATCACTTGATTCGATGATTGACGACGGCATGAACTAGGGTTTCATCCTGTATCCTAATACCACGTTCAGAATAGTGTGCACTCCTATGAAAATGAAATGAAACCGTCCAAATTATTTTCAAATAGCGGTGAAAACATATGAGGCAAAAAGTCTTTTATGGTAGACAATAAATCCAGCTGGAAGTGAATATAATACACAAATGTCATTCTTATCGTTATGTATTTTAGGCAAAACTATCGAATACCTCGATGTTTATCTTAAAAAATTGAAAGAAAAGAGTACAAATTCTATTTAGTTATGTCACACTCCCACCCAGTGATACACAATAAACCCAACACCTTCTTTTCAGATAACTAAAGATTACACCCATTTCGTTGCATATTTTGTCAGTTATTTCTGCAGGTTCGTTAACTAAAAGATATCAAGTTCGTCTTTTCATCGTTGGAGGATATCCTAAGACGCAGTAAAAGCTTTATTTTGTAATTGAACAAGAGGTGATTTTACGGTCGTTATTCAGATGCTATCAATACTTCTGTGCTCCTGTTCTACGTTCTTATCTAAGTCTATCACTGTAATTTCGTTTCACTTTGCTCCTCGTGAGAGAAAGCAGGCTTATTCAGTAATTCCTAGTCAGATCAAATACGAACTAATAAACCATAGGTGGTTACGTTTTATTCTCAGTTTTCAACCTCTTGTCTTGCACACGTGATTTACACGAATGCGTTGCTGAGTTATTTCTAAACTTTTGTCTCCCAAGATGCATAGGTTTTACCTCCAGGCCCAGCGAAACACTTGGAAGACATACGAATAAAAAACGATCACAGCTGACACCATGTTGGACAATTTTCATCTCAATTCGAGGTGAATGTAGAATGTAGACATTATGTTTGACACACAACCCAGCAAATGGTGGTTGATCATTGTGTAACCACAGATAGAAGAAAAAACTGAACGCGGGAGAAAGAAGTTGGTGTGCATTTAAATACTTTGAAGCAGTGAACGTCGAATTTCAGTTGATGGCGATTTTATATGATCAGGAATACAGACAACCATGTGCTTCAATATTTTAACTACAAACCGATGGGATACAGGTTGATCACGATAGCAAGCGGATAAGACAGGGAGAATTCAAATAAATTGTTGATATGTCGTTTGTGCTGCAGTATTTTATTGGTTGATCTCTGTGGGTTTCCTAGCGAGTTAATAAACTTGAGATCAAGGTTGGTTAAGACATTTTGAAACACGGTTGCTCACAGTTCATCACTCATTTGGTCATAGGCAATTAACATGTTTATATAACTCAAACAATTTGATTGCTTGTCGAATAACTCGTCAAAGATATTCTGTAACAAAACACATTACGCCATCGACGTTGTAACACAATATTCCTCAACTAAAACCAGTTTGTTCAAGTGCAACGTCCACCATGGCATTGGGCGGACCAAATGAATGGCCAACCACCGACCTTGGCATGAAAACTTTCATTAAACGCAAGCCAGATATGTTATTTCACTGTAAGTATTCGACTGAACATTTGACCAAACTACTTCATTCATCCATATAGTTGTACTTACTTATGGATAAATCCAGATAAAACAATTTTGAGTATGTAATTCTTTTCACGAATTTTCTTTACTGAGATCGATTGTATCAAAAACAAAATATCCTCTATTTTTGAGTTATGGCCAACTTTTCGTGCTCTGCACAAATCAGGCCTTGGTATGGAAATCTCCATGGCTTAACCAAAAACAGCTCAGACAAGCATCAAAATGCATTTCAGTTTAACTCAGTTTACACAGACAGCACACTGAGTGATAGGTGATTTGTTGGTGTGTACAACAGAAATCGTTTAGACTAAGGCATTCCATTACTGGTAATCATTGAGCGCAACTTGGGTTCGTGTAGCAGATTCGTTGTTACATTTTCCAACGAGAAAGGAGGAATCGGGTAACTTGTCAGTAACAAATATTACTAATTTATACCCACCATTAATATCACCCATCATTTTAATTGTGTAAGCAGATGAAAGTGCTGTGAAGGTTTCCTTCAACAATGTTAGCAACGGTCCGACACTTGTCAACTTCATCGAGCGCCACGCATTACCGGTAACGTTTGTCACGGATTGCAGAATGCCACAGGGTAAAAAAATTTCATACGCCATCTTTGCACTGTATGAAAATATAAGTATCCCGGTGCTATTGTCATAAAATTTCAGGTTATCGGATCTAGACAGGATAGAACATCTTTAAGAAAAGATATTTAAAAAAGTAAATATATTATGAAACAGTGATCTCATCAAGTACCTCAGAAAAATGTTCCCCACTTTTTTTGCAATACGTCAAAAAGCTGTTACTGGAAGCTGCTAGTAATTCGCCCAGAACAGCAGACATGGTAACTACTTGTATTTTTACAAATGTGTCTAATTTTGTCGTTGTTTCAAGTTGATGACTGAAACCGAGCCTACGCATATCCAAATTCAAACATCCACAATATAAAAGGAGATTTACAAACGTCATCTAGTGAACAGTATATGGTATTTACGGTGAATGAACAACAATAATAAGTTACGTCATTTCCGAAAGAAACTAGGCTATCGATAAACGGTTAATAGCGAAATGAACGGAACTTGTTCATGGTATTACCAAATATCTGGATAAAAAGTGAGAGCAAGCAAAGCTATTAAAAAGGACGGTTTCAGAATAGTACAATCTATTGACAATTCTGTTGACCGTTTTGAGTTTGCACTCGAGAAGTACGCCTGTACGTAATGCGTGTGAGTGAAAATTATTGGATTTCTGTACTTAACCAGTAAAAGAGTTCAGTTTATTGCTTTGGAATGAAACCTGGTCAGTTCCATTCATTGTTTCGGACCTAAAAATGAGACTTACTTCCTGTACTGTGATGGATAGTGTCGAACAAATTGTTTGTGATGGAGTTGTTCAGACAATGACTTTATATTTCATAGTTCATGTTTCGGAAAACCACGTGGAGTTTTCTTTACTTCAAAAGTTGTGACTTCTTAAAAGGAACGTGGCAAAAACCCAAAGGGTAGTGCAAATTCTGTAACTCTTAAAAAACGCTGTTTCGCATTTTCAGCGAATCAGGGGAGACTTGGAGGATGTCTTTCCACAATTATGCACATGTAAACTTTAAAGCTTGTTGTGTGTTTTACACCAATAATTCTAAGCTACAAAACATGCTCACCTTACCATAGTCAAACTCGGCTGTTCTCAGTTACTGTACCGAGAAAGTTATTGTAAACTTAATACAACGTGATTGTAATAGTGTGCTGTAGCAACGAAAAAGCGAATCAAATAACAGTCCCTCGAAAACAAGTTTTGTTTGCAGAATTCAGCAAACATAGATCTGAAAAATAATGATTGTGATGATCACTGTTGGATATTCGCTCATTTGCAGCTTTCGGTTTCGCATATGATATCCAGGCATCTCTTTTCAGAAATTACACTGTGGATTTGTTATGCCAGAGCTTCTCAGCATTACACATCGTTTCCGCAATGGGAATATACTTGTCTACCCAGATTATCTTGAAACGTACGTGCGAACTATTCGGCGTCTCTTCTAACGTTACACACTACCGAATTCTTAAAGTTAAACGTCAATTCCCGTTCGCTTGTGAGTTTTGTTTAGATCGTCTTTGGAATGCTTGATCTGGCTGGTTTTAAGGTTTATACCTTATACGTCTAAAACGTTATGAAGCATTGTGAACTCTCAGCTATCTACATTGGTACTTAGCTTACTCCTAATTGTATCGGTGACGGGTCAGTGGTACGAAGTGTTCGTATGCTCTTACACTGAATCGAGAATTTGTTCACAGGTTTACATACTTTGGACACAAGTTACACAGTACGCATATTGTGCTTAAAAGTTATCACTTGCGTAGCGTTTTTATGTCACAAACGGATTTCGGGATCCAATTGCAACTAATGAATTACGTCACACACAACAAACTTGATTTCGATTTTCGATTATTGATTATCGGTTGTCGAATGGATAGAACAGAGTAATTCTGCTGATTTTCCTTTCGAAACGATCGGATAGGCTAAACACTATTTGTACAAGGTTGCAGTTGAGCGTTTGGGTTTGATTATTCGGTCATGCCTGTTGTGAGGCTGCTGGCGTTGTGGTTAACACGCCAGTCTCACAAGCACGAGGGTCAGAGTGCAAACTCCGATGCAAACAAGGATATGCACTACTGATGAGCTCTACTAAGAGCGAAACCCGAGTCTGGCGCTTCCTTTCAAAGTGGGCTAACCAAAAGGCTCATCTGAATGCGAAGGCTGCAATCAAGTGTTGATGGTGTTCAATTTTGAAACTTGACATTGCTTGTTGATTGCAATACTAAAACCGAAACCACGAAAGATACATGGTTATGTAACAGTTATCGCTTACGGTAAACAATAATGAATTACCATGGCAGCGCCGCTCACCTGTTTGTAGACAAAAAACCCAGACGAATGTATTCTGCACAAAACAAAGTAAGATAGTCAAGGTACTCAAATGGTACTCAAATTAGATATGATTGATGATGAAAGCACTTGAAAAAACTGGGAATTTCGTTAAACCCAACACCAGCAAATATCTTATGACTAATTGGGCAACAAGTCCCGAATTATATAGCCAAACCGTTATTGCACACAGGGTACGTTGATGATATTTTGATTTTTACTAATTTTGTTTATTTTGATTTGTTTTCCAACTTTCTTACTAATGCTCACCAAAACCTATCACTATCTCAAGAAGTTAAATCGAACAACAGTTCATCTTTTTTGGATGTACTCATTACTAGACTTGCGGATGGCATTTTACAGCGCTCAGTTCATCGCAAAGCAAAATAAGGTGGTCAATATCCTCAGTTTTCAAGCTTTGCTCACACTGCATACAAACGGGGGTTGATTAATACACCATTTCGTACAGCCAAGCATATTTTTATCCTGAGAAGCTGCAAACAGAACAGGAATTGCCAAGACATATCTTATTGGCAAATAAATACCCCGAGAAGTCCATCCAAGCACATACTATTGTGAATTAGCGCCCTGAACCCACACTTGCAGTTAAAAGAAAGATTGTCTTCTCATCCTTGCTATCCGAGGGTGAACATCTAGCCAACAACATAAAACTCAAACTAAAGTGTACTCATGCACGAACGTATGCGGCTGCATACTTGCGCTTAGTTCGAACAACTAGAGGACCAGTTCTCCACAACCGCAAAAGTAGTTTGTAAAACACTTCTGTCTACCATGTGGTGTACCAGTACGTTTGTAGTTTCAGTGACGTTTACATAGATATAACAGATCAACAACCATTATAGCGAATCTTCAAACACATCCCAAACTGGTTGAAACGGCTGGCGAAGCACCAGCCTCAACTCGATGAACTGACTGCTGGAAATCTAACGTCGTTGATTGCTGAACACCTCATGACAACAAATCACAAAGTTGACTTATTAAGCTCATTCAGAATATCGTTACGCAATTAAACTCCAAAGTTATTGACTTTCTGAGTAGCGATGTTTCTCCGAACTTATCAAACAACGGTAGGTGCACAAAAGTGGTTGGGGCAACTTATCAGGTTGTCATGGTCGTGACTACATATGTGTGATGTGCTTGTAGGCGTGTAGATTGCTTGCTTGTCTTTACCTGTAAGCTGCTTATAACCGGCATGCTTTACGTTTGCGGCTGATGAGTGAACGAAATGTTAACATACCGCAATATGTCTTTTTCTGCTCTGTTAAAGTTATTAAAGGGAACTCGGCGTTTCTTACTACTTCATGCTCACACACCGGTTAGTTGGCTAGATTTTCCGTGCAAGCTCCCTGTCACGTTTGAATGACTTCCAAGTTTCGATATCTGAAGACATTTCATTACTACTGTCATTATCATCGTGCCCCCAAATAGCCTTCACAAGGTGCAGCAGTAATCTCAACTGCAGCTAATTTATGACTGAACTTTTCAATCTCTGATGGTTCCTGTAAACACAGTCGCCTCAGAACAAACTAGTGTGAGTACTACTACGATACGTTTATGGTCGAGAACCGCCGATAATTGTTTCCTATGATGTTATGTCTGCAGACAGCGTGGCATTTTCGCTGAAGGATCGTATGAATCTTAAGACTCTAGGGATCAACCAAAGTTACCAGCAGCAAAGTAAGATGGATGCCGATTTTCAACAACACAGCTGAAATTGGTCCAGATGTCAGGTTTCTTGCAAGTCACTAAGTTAACTGATTTTTGTGAGCACATCCACCAAATATCCGGTGCGTTCTTGCTGATCCAGCCCAACGGGAAACCCACTATTGTGCGCCTAAAGCAATCATTTGGTTCCCTCAGAATGCCAAAAGTTTTAGCGACGGAATATAAAATTTAACTTTCCTTGACCGGATTGATTCCGCTTTTACGGAAGGTGACACTTGACATATACGCTTTCTCCTTACTACTTCCAAGTGGACGTTGGCATGGACACCTACACAAGTGCTGTTCAAAGGGCAGAAGAAATCGTTGCCACTGAACGCTGTCAAGACAGTTCTGTTGAACAGCTTCTCGACACCTAATGTGAAAACTTCAGAGTGGAAACTGCCGACGTTTGATCGTAAGCTGGTGGCTACGCTTGGTGTCGTAACTTGAAGGAATGCAGTGAGAATTCCAAGACTTAAGCGCCAGTAGAGCGGAAAAGATCAACATGACACGAAGTATCTAACTCATCACAACAGATTTTTGTTCCCAACTACATTCTGAACCTAACTACTTGGGTATCGTGAGTCATCCTGAGGTGCCACGTCCTTTACGGGTACCTTACGCGGTGCATATGGGCTCGGGAATCTGAAGATGTCATGCACACCAGCTCCGCTCACCGCCTAGTGACAGTGATTATCTTATGTAAACAATAATCGCAAGTCTGAATTTGCTGTTAAAGGCATTTGACATTTCAGTGACGTCCAACCAATCAAACCTATAGGATCTGCTAGCATGAATGCCCAAGAAACCAACTAACCGCATATTCCAGTTCAGAATATAGGGAGAAAAACCATTATTGTTATATTGATAATGATACTACCTTTTACAATGGAAATCTTAAGGAGAACATACATTGTCGCGACTCCTGGTCTCAAGTCAAGCCTCTGTAGATACAAGCTTAGCTAGATTTTATATTCCCTGCGGGGTAACTCCAGGTAAACAAAGTTAAGTAGTTAGACGGCTCGGAGATGTCGGGCTGTTCCTGATCGGAGTCATCACTCATGCATGTTACATTCCAGCGTGACCCAATACATTCAATAGAGCATACATTTTCCTGGTTTCGAAAGCTAAACTTGATGCACATTATGTCCATTCAAATTCAGTCATACTTTTGTTTTTGTTGATTATAATCAGAACAGTGCAGACATAACTTTTCCAATTCACAACTTGACTGTACTGCAGCTACAGCACTCGCATTAGGTTCTAAGTTTTGCTGTCCATAACATGAGAAAAAACATCAAGAACAGGAGGTGCAGTTCGAGAATCTGTTTCATCAAACGCAGGATCTAACCCCGCGTTTGTTATATGACCTGGACTTAATTAAAACCAGACCTGTTAACTGCTTGCAGCTATACTGTAAGCGTAGATCGAAACAAAGATGGCTTTAACTGAGGAGCACATGGATTCATTGAAGGTGCTTCAACAGAATCCAGATATTCTCTTCAGTAGACTGGACAAATGAGGTGGAATTGTCTTCATGAATAAAAGCGATTATATGGACCAATCTAGCCAAAACCAAGTGAATGATCACTGACATAGTTTCCCATTAATAGGTCCGATTGTTATCTCGATTAAACTCTATTAACCGCTTAAGTAATTTTACCGGTCTGAAGATGAATTATGGAAAACTAGTACTCGCCAACCTGCCGTTAATTTGCTTTTTGTTTCTCATAAATAATATGTAACACGCACGTCTAATTTTTCATTTTGCTGTTGATAAATCAGTGAAACACGGTAACTACGGGACGTTTTGCGGAGTACACCCCCACTTTCGGTTACACGTAACCATGTAACCAGTTTAGCCCTCTCAACATCCCAGGAAATTTTATACATTTGCAGATGAGAACCATTGCATGTCGATGATTCCCGACATAAACGATTGATTGTAATACAGATGTATCTATTCAGTCTATTAATGGACTGTGAACTGTTCTTTTGGTAAACATGAAATGTTTGTCTGTTACTTACTTCAGGAAATTAAATCAAGCCAACGATACGTTTTCTCAACCCAAAAAGATGATTTCTGTCGTTTTCATGAAGTCACATTTTCAGCAAACGGACGTCAATAAACCAGGTTTGCATTGTTCGTAAATAATCGTAGTTATCATAAAAGTTATAGAACGGTCGTACTCCCTGCTAACTGTTAAAAAGTCAAAATAATGTTTCAACTCAACTATATGGTTTGTTTGAATGAAAATATGGGTTCATGTAGTTGTCATCTTAAATAAAGGAGAACGGAAGAAACGGAATAGTTAGTGCGTGCAATTAAATGTTTTTGCCGAGATCTAATAAGCGATCTAAAAGTGCACTCAGAGATATTCGAGAAAAAGGGTGGATTTTGTCAGATGTGGTTTGTTTACTGAAAGTGTCACATATGTTATGAAAACAAGAAAGACAATAAATCCAATGGATTGTTTACAAAGGATGCCACAGCAACGCGAGCGATGTTTTAGTAATCAGACAATAAGCACAAAGTCCGTTGACAACAAACCATGGAAAACAACTAGAGGACATTATGTCTAACGGATGAGCCCATGGATTTCGATAACTCAACTTATCAAGTGGTGCGGAATGGAAAAGGAATTTAAGTGCCGGTGGTTAAACGAAAATTTTACAAAATTGGTGAACTTGGTTACTTAAGGTGCTCCTCAGACATTTAACAAGAAGTAGACGAGGTAAATGTTCGCTATTTAAGTGAAGTGAAGGCTATGCATCAGAAGGTTTACCTCTAATTGGTGAAAACAGTACGGCAAAATATTTACCTTTACTAGATACAAACTGTTGTACTCGGTTGTTTTCAGCAGGCGATGTGAGGAAAGTTCAGTTATGCTTGATGTTCAACACTACATTGTCTGTATCTTCGATTAAAAACCACTACTTACCAACTGATTTGGGTGCAAAGAAATTAAAAAAATAGTAGATGATTACACTCAGTAAAACACCAAAGTCAGAGATGAGAGGTAGTGAGGCTTGTAAACTGAATTGAGAAAGTTGGCTTCTTTCCGGAAAACAGTTCTGTAAAAGCCCGATATTCGACATATAAATTCCTCATTCTTTGTGAATTTGAAATGGTATCTCACTATCAACGATTCCAAATGCATTGCTTTAGTCTAAGGCTCTTTGCTTTTACTCAAGCGATGACGGAATGGAATAAATTAGACAAATAAGTGTTCAAGTTCGGATGCGAGCGACTATGAGCAAAACGTCCTAAAAACTTCTTCCTTGGTAGAAGAATTCACGCCGTTCACCCTTTCCATGGTTCGTTGAAACTCACGGCGAATTTTGTCACTCCGTACTGTGTTGGTGTACACTGAGTTTTTTTTGACTGGACGTCTGATAGACTTTCGAATGTCCTTCACTGGTGATTAAACCTTTGACTTACACGTCAATGGCTCAAACAACTAGTTGGCTGATGACAACACATAGGCAATTCATTGTGAAAAATTGCTTAATCAGACGAAGACACGAATTCGTTTCGTATACTTTAGTTGTAAGGAAGGGATTGTGTACGTCTGATTCTGCGATTTTTGCAACGAATAAAAGACCTACGGTGTGTTTTACCGTAGACGATAAAAGAGAGCTTCACAAAAGCTAGTCAAGTGTATCAATCGGAGCGCGCCTGCGAACTGCTAACAAAGGCGCGTTGATAAGAAGGGTTAATTTGACATATGCGTCCAGACGTATAAAAGGTTACAGTGTTGTGAAAGTAGGGGGCAGTAAGGAACAAGGTGTCAAATCGGTTGAAGTCACTGCGTAGAGTATGCACTGAGGTGTCTAGGGCATCCACGAAGGCAATTGTAAGGCCGCCAACAATCTGCTCAATCTCGATAAGGAGGCGGCTGAGAGTTGAGTACATATTAGATATCACAGCGCAATATAGACTAACTAAGAAACCAGACTTGCCGTCAACACTTAGGTGGCTTGCATAAACCTCTGACTAGGCGAACAGAACTTGCACGAATGCACATCACTAGTCAATCCTGTAAATAACACCACATTCACCGTGAAAGACGTTAATAGGACATGAAGCAGTACCTACCTATTTCCATACTCCTCAGAAAGTCCCAGCTGCATGAGCTATTCCGTCCTCTTTGTAGAATGAGCAAATGATTCAGACCATGGGGTGCAAAAGAAGGAAACTGCAGCGAAAAATTCATACATTTTGACAACTTCTCTCCATCGAGTTACTGGTCGTTAACATCGTTGACATTCATAAAATCAAATATTTCCTTAAGTAGTATGCACACCGGATGGTCGGATGGTGGGAATTACTCATAAACTATGCAGTGAACTAAGCATTAACTTGACTACTTAGTAATTACGTAATGAGGTTGATTAATTTCGCTTTAAAAGGTGTGTTCAATGTGGTGATCTTGTAAAGGCTCCAAGAAACAACTGCAACAACCTTAGTTGTTCAGCATTGTTGGGAACATTGTCGTGTCTTAAGGCTAGGCTGACATGTTATATTGTCAGATTTTCCGCGGTATGTTTCATTTTACTAAGCTGTGACTCTTGCGTTGGTCGCTGACCCCGTGCGGTTGAATGCGAATGCATATGTATGGTTGTTTTCAATAGAATTCCAGTCCGTCTGACTGATTTGTGTTATTCCGTTAACGAAGACGTGTATTTCCCCAAAACAAACAACCGTTTAGTCAGTAAAATAAAATCGAACCTAGGAGGGTAAAGCTTGCCAAAGCTATCCCTGTGTTGCTGAGCAGCTTTGATCTCTAGGATTACAAGCAAACTGCACCCTTCACAATCAAACAAACTCATGACGTACGGCAGTATATGTTTTTGTGGTAACTGATTCTAACCTGTCATGATGATTAGTTAACAACAAATTATGCTGTGACATGTCAATATTTCGTTTACTTTAATCAGTCACAAAAGTAAAACACAGAGATTATATAGATCTGATAGATAGAGGTTTGCATACATTCAAATGAAGTATTGCCTGATCAGCTGCGTGTCTATCTGATGAGTTACTCAACTCACATGTGCGAAAATACCGCTGGCAAGAGAGTTGGGATTGACAAAGTCTCGCTGATAATCACCTATCTTAGATTTCAATCACTTAATGAAAATTACCAATGCCTCAGCCTTTATCTGGCTAGGGGAACACCATTCGCTGCATTTCTTCTTGTCTTAATGGATACTGAATGAACACGATAACACTGATTAAAAGTCCAGAGTATTTTTGCGTCTAATCAGCCAATATCAGCAGAAAACGTGCGTGGCAGCGTCTCAACTGATCCTACACACATGGCTAAATTGAACTTGTTCATCCAATTTTTTAACACTACCCTGACGTGAAATGAAATCCAAATGTAGTTGTGTAGTCTAGATGGACAAACGATGGTGCACACGTTTGAAACCACCACTAGGATAATCACACCTGTGAGTTGATCATGACGGTGTACTTTATGGAGACCGAAGAGTTCTAATTCCAACGATACCAACGGTCTCTATCGAAAAGTTCTCAAATTCCATGTGACATACCTGTGGCAATCCACTTGAAACTCCAGTCACAAACCGATACTGGGTTCATGCAATTCTGTTCACTTTTTCAATAGTTGCATCATCAGGAGAACAGGTCACTTTTACGAGATTGACGTTGTTTCCGGGCAACGTATCCCCAGATTGCAGCTTAATAGATGGCGTCGGATATTGGTCGGGGCGAATAACTTCCACATGAAATTCAACGTGCATCCGTTCCTTCACGAGTAACTGGCTGCCCTGATGGAATCACTGTTGCTAGCAATACAATGTAAGGAAGTAGTGCGTCAATTCATGCAGTTCAGAATGGGGACACATCTGTGCTGTTGTAATTCAAGAGAACCGTCTGGTGAGTGACACCAAGGACAGATGAGAGTTTGATCTGGTTCATAAATATGCAGTCATGCGGTTGCGCTTGGCTCAAACCACTTAGAAAACAGTTCTATGTAATCGCAGGCCTGGTAGTTCCAAATATTCTGTCTCCCACGTTGTGTACCGGATCGGGCGCAATTACAGCGACGTCTTCGTAAGCAGGACAGATGATAATCACAGCGAATGATTGGTCATATCTGGAAATATATAAAAGCAGATAAACTAGCAGTCCAAAACCCCACGTCAACGGCTACTAAGACCCACCTGTCAACAAGTCACCAAGCTGATCCAGCTAACTCAGTTAAGACATTTTTAATCCGTGAGAATCCAAAGTCACCGACGTTTAGAAAGTCTACACTGATTCGAACTCGCTTGCTGTGTTAATGTGTACACAGGTGATCGGAACATCGTATCGGGTAGCCATGGTCTTTACTACTTAATACTTTAAAGGAGTGTGTACGAGTCCACTTACAATAGGTCTGTATTCATTCGACCTACATTATCCACATTTTACCTTTGCGAGTGATACGATCAAACGAAATGATAACATACTGCAACATGTTTGTTAGTTCTGCACTGCTGACATGGTTAAAAGGAACTAGATGTTTGGACTGAAATGCTATTCAGAGAATTAGCTTCTGCTCTTCGCTTCGGTTTTGTTTGATTCCGAAGTTAATTTTGTCATAAAATTAGAATACACAATTAGGCCGTTCAAACATTCAACATGTATTGTACAAATTGGGTGTTAACTGTAGCCTAACACTATTCGAAGTGATTTGTATTCCCAAACTCACAATTGAACAGGTCATCACATATAGTATTGCATGATAAAGTTGTGCCTAGTTGAAGGTTATGCGGTCAAACAATTATTTTCTCAAATCTAGATATATTCTGTCAGAATCTAAATATTAATCAGTTACATGTTAGTACGGTGGTTGACGCAGCTAGTTGAATAAGTCAATTTTAGCAACTGGTCTGACCAATATCAGCAACCGATATTAACACTTCTATGCTCAACGGATAATAACATGGTCACAGGAGGCTATAAAGACGGCACGATAAGTAAACAATAAGAATTCTTCTGACCACTAACTAGCTGTTGAAAATGAATGGAATGTAAACTCCACCTTGACATCGACCGTCTAGTACGAAACAACTAGTCAAGACCGAGGAGGTAATAAGGAGTAATCTTACAAAATAGTAACACTTCATACAAACTTGAGAAACGCCAATTACGTTATGCCAGATGCACCTCGCAAATATAATTCGTTCAATCTCTACAGATACGATATTCAATGTTTTGATTTGATGGTCTGGTCCGTTTAAAATTGGTTTGATTAAAGCCTAGTCGAAAACCCTCGGCACACTTTCACAAACTGACAACTAAAATGTACGGCCGAAAACTTTTGAAATTTACGTTTACTAATCTCTTCTGTTCAATAGAAAAATAAATACAAAAAGCCTAAACTGTAAAGATTAGCGAGAAGAACTGGACAAACGCGCAAAACCGCTTATACGGGTTACACGGTGGTGTAAGGGAATGCCATTTGTTTCGCAAACAACCTACCGGGCTCCGAGGTTTGATTGCATCAACCTTCAAAAGCGCCAGTTGCTTCTTGTTGTTTTTCGGTGAAAGAGGCTGAAGATATACGGTATGTCTGCGACATAAACACCATTGAGCAAGTGTCCAGCTACGCCTAATTGCGCACGTTAGATCGGTTTGTCAGGAATCATTGCATTGTATATTATGTGTTTCACATGTTCACCAACCTTTTCATATTGACAACATAAGTGAATCCACATAAACATGAAAAAGTCAATGATGGTTAATTCTTATATTGCTAGACATGATTTAGCAAACTGTTTGCTCAGTTGTTTGACTTTGTCTCTCGGTTGCCAGTTGTTCATTGAACTCGTTACATTCCATTAACCTTGGAATGGGAAGTTCTGACTGAAATGCAACCCTAATCTTAGGCCCGTATCATGAGATTCACGGGATCTTCAAGAAGAGATGGAAGCTGCAAACACATGTGTAAATTTATACCTCCTTCAGATAGTTTAGTATATAGGGAATAACTTATGGATATTATCAGTTTCGAAAGGTTGACCATAACAATTGCGGGTTGAACAAACAATCAAAAACAGGCGATCGATAGATCTAATGGAAGCATGTCAATACACATTGCAAACGCAACTTGGTATGCAATAAACTAAAGCGGACTTAAAGCGATTGAGAAGTTGAGCCTACTTTCAACCTAACCCAAAGCTCATAACGGCCAGCCTGTCGGAAGGCATGGCTTGATATGTCGAATGTGTGCACTGCATCTGCACGTGAACTCGTCATGCTTTGACGCTGTTATGGCAGATTCAGGTTGAACACATTCGGAAGTCAAAAGAATGCTCTCTGTAATTTAACTTGCTCAGGGGATACCATAGCTTCCGCGGTACACTTCTTTGGTTATCACTTCGGTTCATTATATTGCGTGACGGGTGTTTAATGACAGTTCTAGTATTCCACAACTAAGCCTCTTGTGGTGTATTGACATACATCGAGAACTGTCGCAGTTTATGCAACCTGTATAGAAGAAGCAACAATCAAGGTGTCACATGTTCCTTCGTGGCGCTCCTTTTTACTGTCGTATTAACTGCAGTGTGTCCTTTCTGAAGTTACAACGGCAATCTCCGATAAGCAGCTAAACACAAGGTCACATTATCAACTTAAGCACATTCAGAAGGCAGGTTGAGTGAGTTGTTTGCATTAATCTATTGCGTAGCTCAAGCAACGAATTAACTTTTGGTAAGCCGCTGCTCAAGTGGGAAACAGGGCATTATTATCAGACATCAACATTCCAGGGTCCAGTTTGTGATAGTTGTACCCAGCGAAATACCAGGTACAACTGCGGTGACGTGCATGTATATACTTGTATTCCGTATTTTAAGGCGGCAGCCAGTTGTTCCAAATCCAAAAGTTTCTGGGAACCTGTTATATTATACTTTGTATACCAACGTTATCGTCACCAACTCAGTTGTGAAGTAGATTTGATAGACTATGGGACTTTAAATACGAAAATACTGAAAAGCAAAGACCTTACTATGGAAATGCTTAGAGCACTATCTGTTACTTACCATCATTCTGAAAGTATACCTGTGAAATTAATCTCGAAGTTACGATTGTGAAGGTATTTAATAAGCCCAAGGGACGGAAGATCAATTACATTACAATATCTACGAAGCCTTACAAACGGTGTAAAGTATTCGTTCTGTTGAGGGTCCTAAAAATAAATTAAGGAACAGCAACTGATTTCCCTTCCCCAAATGCTTCTGCCCGCTGTTCTCAAGCTGTAAATAAACTGATAATACATGGAAATTTTGTGTAAAATTCGTGTTGGTTACAAGACAACACTATAACGCGACTTAGACTTCTACTTAACTGGCCATTGATCAAACTTTTCAAGACATCTTAATCAACCAACAGCAATGCTATCTGTTTGCAGGTATCAAGGTCCTAGGGGCCATCTGCTTTAAATATAGATAAGATTATGCAAACCGCTCGGATTGTAGGAAATCTAATCACCTAGATAAATCAGTTAGAAAAATTATATTGTAGTTTAAAAAAACCATTTGCACAATCGTTTAGTATTTGCGGAAAAAAAGATTGTGCCGTAGAGGTTTATTGTTACAAACAGTTGATAGTTTAGAGGAAGTCATTGGCCAGTGTAAACGAAGACGTTTTAAGATGAACTGTAGTATTATATGTTATCTAGGTACTAAATCTATGGAGCTGGCGCCAAACACCAACAAGAACTTGCCATTAAGAATGTGGAACTCGTCCATATTTGGAATGATTGTCCAATATGTGCAGCTGAAGTTTAGGAGTGTGTATGGCCCTTGGCAATCACAGCTACAACGCTGCAAAACAGTCTTGAGTTTACATCAAACCTTCTAGTGAGATCATGCGAATGCCGAAGCTTACCATGTCGGACGGCTTTAGTTAGCTGAATAGGAACTGAAGTGTACAAACTGATTGTTTCGTCGCCTTTTTGTACCAATACACTTCCCATCCAATCATTGTATCATACGCAAATTTCTTGCTCATCACCGAAGTATTTTTCCTCCACTCGGTTCGTTCCGGTAGTCAAGGCAAGATATATCTTTCGACAAATTCACTGGTAGCAACGGTCATTAACTGACGTGTAGCCAATGGCACAGACCCAGCGGACAAGGTGAAACTGTAGCCCGTATGACCAAAAGAGGAGAGTATTCACAAATTCACAGTCATGTACTTCAAGTACGTTAAAATACAATCCAACCTGGCAGGTCTCTTCAATAACCTTCAAAATGTTTGGTTACGCTGGGGTACATAATTGAATCCTGAGATTTAGAAGCAGACGATATGCGTTAATCGAAGGAATCCATGAGTAGAATATGCACAACCCGTGAGTAAATAAACTCATAAATGGTACCACTAAGTACGTTAACACTGACCACCGAAGCTGTCGGGGGCCAGAAGGCCACACTACTCAGAAGAATGGATGAACGGATGAAGTGTACAATTCACCATACGATTTCCAATAAACAAAGGAACTGAGTGTAGTAAGGCTAATATTTCAAACGGGCTGTTCACACCTCAACCTTTCCGAGAGTGCCGAACACGATAAAACTCTAAATATGGTACTTTTATTTATTTTCCTGTTTCTGTCGTCTGTCTACAACATCTTGTCGAAGCCCGTCCAAGTTACCAAATATATAGGTTGCATAATTATGTATACACTTGTCGTCTCTTATTACTGTGTTGCATACCTTCTGATCGATCAATCACCGTGTGTTTCAATGAATAACAACTGATAAAAACTTATGTAAGATAATTACGAAGCCTCAACGATATATCCCTGTAACAGGCATCTTACGTTCTGTTAGGGCCTTTCCATGTAGTGAGTCTGTCGAAACCGGTGTGCCCAAACGTTTTCCAAAATTATTGGATTTGTGATCTTAAACTAAACGACCATCATTCCAGGTCAGCCTGCAGTCAACGCTCCTGTTCTCGATAGAGAAGGGATTCCTTCGAATCTTTATCATCTACACATGCTTCAATTTGACCACTTTTAGCGGAGTGCTAACCGTGCAACAATTTAACATCATTTTTATTCAGTTCATGAAATTTACCTTGTTGTTTGCGCTTTCAATTCGTTATCTGTAAAAGCAGCTCAACCATATGGTTCATTTGTGAACACAAGAATAGTGAGTCACAAGAACACCGCGTATTGAGGATACCGTTGAAGTTTGACCACGTGATACACCTAGCCTGAACGGACGTCTTGGCGCGGCGATACTTCCGCGATTGGATATCAGTTATTGTCCGGCAGGAACTATCACCTGGGGGAGATGTTTGGTTTCGCATACGGCAAAATAACAAACAGCAACATACATAAGATCACACGTCTGCCGGACATATTGGACTTTTATAAAATCCGTCCACTGGTAAATAAATTACATTTTGTAAAAAAAAATATATTAGTTAGTTTCGTAGGCTTTCTCAACCAGCTTTTCTAATCCCCAGTAGAGGAGAGCGCTCTAGTGAGAAACATTAGTCAGGTTGCAGCTCTAAATTACTACCTAAAAACGATATCACAGCTTCAGGGTTTAATTTCCACTAGCTTCGATATATATTAATATAGCGCGATAAATTTAGTGTGTTCTTGTCTGTTTAAAGTAGTGGTGAAGTAATGATCAGTGTGTGTTTCGGTTGACAGCTTTCTTTAAAAGCCCTTCTTTAAAACTTATTGTCTCTTGATTAGCTGAAGGGCTTCACTGAATAATACGTTGCTATTAACCTTTAATTCACCAAAAGCCAACGAGCGATTATGTGTTCACGTTTCTCCGCAGCTTACTGAATTGAGATTAAGAATTAAAACTGACATTCCTTATTGTAACATGCAGCAAGCGCGCAGAGTGACTTTGCATTGTGTAACAAAACGTGCTGCTATGTTTTCGGCACCGTTTCAGTTTTCGTTTGTGTAAGTCGTGTAAATGGCTTACTGGGCCTTGGTCTCATAATTGTTTGTGTTGTGTCTTTTACAGGACTGTTGCTGGAACCCTTACTTTGCAAAAACGCTGTCCCCCGGTATCTACACGTTGCCCTAAAGTTGATCCACGAGTGTTTCGGGCATTCAGAGTAAAAACGTTCGGGTTGTACGTTAGGGTACAGTGACATAATGTCAAAAATAATCGATCAACCTCCTAGACCTAGCCGATGTAATACCGTTGTGACTAAATTGTTTCACCTGGCGTAGATTTACCCAACCTCTTGAATACAGCCTCATTAGGTCTGCCGGGGAAAGTAGCAAGCATACTACTTCCAACTTGTTCGACCTTTTACACAGCCCACACAAGACAATTCGTTGACCAGAGTTAAAGCTGAACTACGCAGTTAATTAAATCGATGGTTTCGTAAAATGTTTCATGAAACCAGAAAATCGATGGACAGATGGATAGCTTGTTCTGAACTACTAGAACTGTCACACCAAGACAAACACGAATTTGAATTGGCTAACCTACTCGGAAGACGTTTGTTTGTTTGTCTCGTTCTTGAGTGTTAATTCAACTGGATGACACTTAGCAAGACAAGTTAATGTGTGACTGGGTCATCTGAAATATGAGATTGTGGTTGTTGAATGGCAGGTGAGGTCTTCAATGTCTTTCGTGTGCACAGCGACCAAAACTAAGAAAAATGATTATCCCGCTGTTAGTCTTAGTTAATCAGGATGTGAAGCCAACCCTAATGCAGGTGTAACATACAGAGATACACCAGTGACGCTTCTGTCCTGGGCAGATCAAGGGATAAAGACTTTTCAGCTGACCACATGGCCACGAAATCAAACCACACCACTTGCACTCCCTTAGGTTTCCATTGGCAGGGCTTAGCTTACTTCCAATCTCTTACTAATATTTATTGTGGAATTTATAATTTCATGTTATATGCATTCGCGCAGTGTACAAACTAATTTAAAATCAAAAATATTCTCATAATATTCTTAACTTTTCATCGGCGTGCTATGAGGAGAAAGACAAAATCACACGCGGACCTATCGGCATACGCGTAGCTACGATGTTAAAATGACTAGTTAAAGAACTGAAAGACATTAGATGAAACTCCAGAGGAAATTATCAAAATTGCGAAGTTTTATCGGACGGCGTGAAAGCTGATAACTAATTAGTGCGGTCTTATTTTTACATCCATGGCTTTCAGTTTTGTAATGTTAAGATAATCATGATCCATAGAGTGGTCGTATAAATACAACGCGCACTGCATAATCATTCTGGTGACCATCTCGTTGGCTTATAATCTGTTTAATTCATGACACCAACCCTGTCCATGCTTTCTTTAGTTAGCAAAAGCCTTTGTCAGTTTGATTCAAAGCCCCAAGATTTCAAGGGTCCTGATTAAGATTAACTAGTTTTTGTCATTTGACTGATTCGACGAAGTTTAAATACCGACATCGTGTGGTAACATAATCCTTATAGTCAGCATCATTATCATGACCACGAAAGTCAATAGAAATAATTACGGTACAGTGACAAGCATCAAAAGTTTGGCTATGCTGGTCATTGCGTAGCTGTGGAAAGCGTGCTGTTGCCTTGATCGTGTTACTTAACGTGTACGCCGTACTAACAGTGCTATTGGAAGTTGGCAAAGTTAGCAAATATTGTCAATATGGTTTGAATATATAACCAAAAGATTGTGTTATTTGTGCTTGGTGATGACTAATTGGCGTGCTAGTGTGCACACGTAGAATGACAAAAACATTGTTACCTGGCTAACAAGAACACATCGTAGGCTTTCCAGTATCATCTCCATTATGCATCAGGTTCATTCAATGCAATATTTTGTCGCCATGGGGCAGACAAACTAACACTGGAAAATCTAAGAACCATCCATCACAGACTATGCTGAACGATGTGACATGTGCAGTCTACTCAAGTAGATGATTTGATTCAAGTGCTTCTGCAACAGTCATTGGGAGCCGGTTGTCTTTCGCAGAATTGTTGAGGTTACTTTCGGATTTGCGCTAAGAACGGCTTCTTGTTACCTTACAATCTCACCGCCGTTTATTTTATCCCAAAAACTAAGTTCATCGTCTGTATTGCCTCGTTTGCACTCTAATGTTTAGAGCATGAGAGTACCTTTAGATCATTGGAACAAGTTGACCATTTCTGGTAGGTTCACCTGGTTGCACTGACTGGAACATGGATTATGTTGCCCATTCAAGATTGAACACTCAAAATCCGTGTAGCATGAACATGACGTAAGAAACGCAAAGTACAATGCCATTAAACTGAGACTAAGCAACATAATAATTTGCTTACTGGTAGTTGCACCTGAAACCTGTACTTTCCACTAGGTGGTGATACACGTCCGGTTTTGGGAACGCCTAACGCCTAAAGTGAGCCAGCACGTAAATTTGAAGGTATTGTCGCAAGGTGGTTGACCACACAACGCTTACTCTCACGTTTTCTGCATACTTCATTTCTTATAAATGCTTATCATTAATTGTCACTAGTTCGTCAGTAGCTTGCTGTTATGTTTGTGCACTTTCGTATATGTGATATTGCTAAAGCGTTGGGTGACTGTGTATTTTATTGGTCGAATATAACAATTAGGTGGAAAATGTACAAACGAGGGGATCTATAAGAAAGGTTGTAGCGTGTTGTTAATATTATTCGGTCGTCTCAGTTACGTTGAAAATCTTTATCGTGTCTATTTTTGGTGAATTCACGAACTTTGAAAACCGTCCATGTGTTTGCTTCTGCTTAACTGGTAAGCTCATTGGTTAACAAAATTGAAACAAACAAAGGTTGTTAATGCAAAATAGAAGGCGCCAACCGTTTTTCCCGCTTCCATTTGAAAATGGGGACCTAATGATCGATCTGCTACCCTGAAGTTTACACACAAAATTTGGTCAAATGTTTTTTCGTCACTGTGGGTTACTGATTAATTATGTACGAACAAGTTGCGCAAAATTTGTTCGGTTGAAACAAATGTTACCTTTTGCGGAATCTTTAGTTAGAGGCACAATATTTACCTTCATAAAGTGACCTATTTATCGGTTCACACAAATTTAGTTTGCGAAGGTTTTTCCAATGGAAATTCGGCCTGTCTCATGACAATTTTTTATTCCGACATCTCATGAAATTTAATTTTAAAAAAGGATGACTTAAAATCTATCAATTACTGGTAGTGCAAATTTTTAGGTAGGTTTACAAAGGCAAATTGATTTTAAAAAATACTTTTTTTGGAAGCCTCACAAAAAATATACTTAAACAACAATATGTTTCCAATTTGAGAATGAATGAAACAAATAAAGAACACTTTGACGAAGGTCGCGATTGGTGCTTTATCAGTTCATCTACCGACGAATTATCAAAGCTCATTACCTGGTTCTATTACTCATTCAACTCGAAAAAGTCTTCAGCTAGCTCAGTCTGGTGATGTGGAACGAAAGGAATTGACGAACTGGACTTTCACCAAATTAACTTAAATAACAGGGTCAACTTTGCATTTGCTCATCGATCTGTTCAGTGACTGGAAAAACTCACTGATTCCACATTTACCGCACTAAATCTAACCAGGAAAAGAAAGTCAGTGGTGCGGTCTACGGCATTTACCTCATTTACAGTTCGGAATAGCCGCTATCAATCCTGCTAGGTCTTCGATAACTCAGATCGAACAGCGTGACGCTCTCCAAGCAAGCCTGTGGAATTGTATTGCTGTGTTTTGAATCGCAATTAGTCAAGATATGTCAAGATAGTAGTACGCTTCCTTACCACGGGAAGTTACCTATCAATTTTTCATATGCTTATAATTTTGGCAGACAAAAGGCTTAACTAACGTAAGGCCTTGAATTAACTAGTATTAGTAACACTAATCACATATATATATATACTGTGAATAGTTTAACGAGCAGAAACAACCGCTACCAATAGAAAATAATCGGTGGTTCAGTTTCGCATTTAATTCAGAAAAAAGAAGCTTGTATGTTTGCAGTAGTTGAGCTACTTACAGGAATACCGCGAACAGAGGGTCTATGCAACTGTATGCACGTACTAAGATTTCGAGGAAATTATAGAAGTGCTGTTATAGATCAGAAGAAAAAAGTATGGGGTGTAAGTGAAAGTAGGAATTTTGTTAGTCTTTTCACACACTGTGAAATGGTTGAAAAGACAAAGAAAAGGACGTCCTACAGGAAATACTATTAAAACGTCATATATTTTCAAGAATCCCTCAGCTCACAGAAAATCTTTTGACGACAAACCGAGCATGGAATGCTGAAGTGTGCTTGTCGTTACTACCTTCAATAATCTGCTAATTGATCGGCATTAGTTATTGCCTGATACTTGATGAACTGTCAGCATGATTTTTTTCACAGTATTTCGCCAAGGACTCAGTACTGGCGTGTTGTTTTCCCAGTCGGTGCTTGCTTTGCAACTTTGCATACTTGTAGGATCTCCAGTTATCGTGTCAACTGTCCCTCTGATTGTTTGAAAATTTTCAGCCAACTAAGGTATTAATGATCTCTACGAGTCTTGCACTTTTGTACAGAAGATATTATGGACGGTGCCAAAGAGTGAATCATAGGGCAACAATTCATTTCGTGTCCTTCAGTAGTTTCATCGCATTCATACAAACACCGGATGTGGGATGCCACTTCCATTCTATATATCCTTGTGCTCATTAAGTAATTAATGCCGCGAGTCTCATGTCACCTGAATCAGAAGAAGTTATTTAGTGGTTGGTGTTTTTTCTACAGAAGTGAACAGAGGTGCCACACAGGGATTCTCTGTCTTCAAGACCCGAGTGCGTTCCCGGTTGCTTCGTGCTAATTTGCTTGAAAACATGGAAGTACGCACAAAAGCGATAGGATAAAGACGATGGTAAAATGTAAGATATCCGCAACAAATTTAGTACGAAGTCAAACAGTTTGGTTATCGTGGTTAACATGTTATTAGTAAATTGATTAATAATTACACAACGTTATGAACGAGTTGTAATACTCTACGTTTCAACCACTTCGTGTGGCTTTCCTCAGGAGTGTTGTAATTGAGATCACAGTGTGTGATTTCGAAAGATTATGTCTCAGAATGGTCCATTTCTTGCTTAGAAAGAAGAACTGAGTGTATTAGTTTCAACTCATCTTCAGTCAGGGGGCTTAGTTCACACTCCAGGAACAAACACGAACTTACTAGGCTCCCACGCCAAGTATAGTGTTGTCAACAAATACTAAGAACATTTCGGAGTCAGATCATGAAACCCTGTTTGAGGAAAAAGTAGAGATATTACCAATGCTGTTGAGAGTCCAAAGAGCTCAACCTGAAAGATTTGTACTTTTTTTAGGATACCAGTTCGTTATTCCATTTTTAATAACAATGAGCTTGACAAAAGGCTTTTTGACATGAGCTGCCGTTTATAGCATCAGGGACACACAGTAACCTCGGCCGAAAAACAAACTATCTAAGGCGGATGGAGTAAACCATAAACAAGAGTAAACGTAAAAATTAGACATTTTTTTAATCTAGGTATGCTACTGCTTGCTGTACATTGCAATTTTAGTTGGCCTTCATGATGAACGATCTTAATGATCATGAGGTCCATAACCAGCTTAGTGACACCTACCCACTTTACTAAACTGACTAAAATGAGGCTTTGTTCTCTGATCATTCACAGGTTTGTGCAGCTGTTGGTGACCTCTGTTAAGAATTCCAATGAGACAAACACTCAGTTGCCATGCATAGCATGTGCATTGACCATCATAGATTGTGCAAACTGCCTATCCGACCAGCTAAGCACGCACACCGAACATTCCGAAATAAGCCCTATCAAATAAACGTGCTGCTTGCGTGGGCGTTTTACTTGGTGTTGATTGAATGATGGAAACATTAGTGATCAACCACAAAGTGATTGTGGATGTTTTGTCCTGAACAGGTAAGGTATCCAAACCACAAAAGTAATATATACGTTTTCATTAAACGACAGTCAGACGTCTTTTTGACGTTAGAGGTGACGCAGGTTGACACTGGTAAAACGTGCCATTGTTATTTACACACATCTCATCAGTAATAAGACATATCAATGGGATGGCGCCGCCAAAGCATATGAAAAGGTTCACAACTTCAGATTAAATGTGTGCAACAGAGAACGTGGGTATAACGGTACAGTGATCTTAAACCGGTATTTTGCTCATCAAGAGTGTGAAACCTTTTCATACATACCTGACCGGTCATCCAGTGTGCTCATCGTATTTCGTATTTAACTACCTTAGTTCAATCCTTCTTCTCCATATCAACTTGCCACTCAGCTTCACTCAACCCTCTGAACTGAAGGGCTTCACCAAGCGCAAATTGTTTGTCGATTCCTAACAGTGGAAACGAATTCCTGTTCAGCATAGCATGAAACGTTCTGCCGTTCAAGTGTAAGCTGACGTTAGTGTTCCTATTTTTTATTGATACCAAATGAGCAGGCAAAGAAGAACCCAATGATTAAACTACGTTGTCCTTAAAACGTCTTACTTAAATGACCTTGAGGATGCGCAGGTCTCCTCCGGATAGGTGAATTCACCACGATGACTGATTCCAGCAATAAGTTTGTGTCACCGCGGTTGGCTGCTTCTCAGCTATGACCGACATCCAGGAGTAAAGTTCAGATGTTCTATATTCTGCGTGTTATCAAAAGCTTTAGTCATTCGGAGGGTTTAATCCGCTTTTCGGCGTAATTCTAGAAGGGCCGCACTACCGGATGAGGAAATTGGCCCCCGTTTAACCGTTTGGTAGAGGTATTACCTAAACTTTGCCGGATGGAAAAGTTACTTGAAAGGTGCGTAAATTTAGCCCAACAAAATCCATACTTGCTTAAATCGCGCGAAAATTCCCAGCGAATTCATGAAAAAAAATGCCGTGTAGCGAACAAGCTCGTTCTCAGTGATTCATCATCAGGCTAAGTACATCACATTTATATCACGAATTTTACAAGGGAATCATTAAAGGGGATGAACAAGGAATGGGTGGTTAATCAGGTCAGTCAGTTCAATATCACGCTGCAATCAAGTACCCACTTGAACCGTGGGTCTTGACATGCTAACAGGGTGCGGGGTGGGCCATGGCAGATCCTACGCCTGAACAAAACATTTCTGGGTGCACAGGGATGGGTGTACAGGCCAATTCCAACAGCTTCAGCTGTGGACAGAATCCTACGCCTCACTGCCCTCAACTAGGTAGCTTTAACTCGGTAGATAGGGCAAAATGCGTCCGTCTCATTGACAGAGTGATTCAAATTCCCCAAGTTTGATAGTATGGCACTGTTGTCAGATTTCGTTATTCCACTGTTGATTGCAGCGTGACATTGAACTGATTGGCCTGATTAAACACCCATTCCCTGTTTACCCCCTTTAATGATTCCCATGTAAAATTCGTGATATAAATGTGATGTATTTAGCGTGATGATGAATCACTGAGAACGAGCTTGTTCGCTACACAGTATTTTTCAAAAGTCCATACTAACTGAAACGTAACAGAAAACTCGGCTTCCACAAGCTGCTGTTTTGACTAGCTCAACGACTCAAATCCGTCAATATTTGGCCACCGCTGGGTGTAAAAAGGCGTTGATGACCGAGCTCCCGCGTGTAGTTTACAGGCTGACGCACCATGCGTGCACTAATTACGTTAAGCAACACGTTAATGTGCAAGGGATCTAAACCTGCTTGTCCCCAGATCATTGTCTGCACCGTGAACGTTGCTGTTAACTAAAATGCGTTCCTTTGAATTTCTTCCGTAGGCAAAACGAGTAGTGATGTTTTATTGAATGTAAAGGAGAATATAACGGGTGCTGCACATATCCAAAGGTTCTACTTGACGGTGGAATGCAAAACATTTTCAGTTCAAAGACCATAGTGAAGGCTTGCTCTCCTAGAAGGTTCGACATCTTATCAGTCTAAAGTTTCAAGGATAAGCTTGTATCTTTTTTCTCCAGAGGGAGTAGTGTCTGTTCTGACTGAATTTTTCAGCGGGCCCTTGGAAGAAGACACTTTGGCTGAAGTGGATTTAGTGAGTAACACGTACCTCCGGAGGTCACGTTGTGGGTTTTGAGATTCCGGCTACTGATGGGATCGGTGTCGTATAACAAGCAGTAAAAAAGAGATGAGATTGTGTTTAGAACAAAATGCTTGTAATTGGCGAGGGATTTTGATGATATGCTTTGATCATAACGCACAGCTGCTTATAACTTTCGCACTCGCACAGACTTTTCAACAAGACTGTTTTGAAAAAACGCACACTCAGACTTCACTGTTGTTAATTCCTGTCAAAGATGCATACAGTTATATAGAAAAAGCGCAATGAATAACAGTTCTTCACGCACAGCTGTCTTCCCTGATAATCTGACTGTTCATGACTTCCAGTGCCCAGTAGACGACGTTAGGAGGAAGTTCTTGCTCGTAGTTACCTTAGGGCTCACTCGTGCACATACAACGAGCTTCAATAGTGACGCGCACACATATGGGACAAATAAATGCTGGCGCCATGTGCCAGAACAAGAAATTCTTTAATAAACCGAACTAGGAGTGAATATGGTGTATTGACTGATTTTAGGCTACTGATGAAAAAGTCGGGATGCCGGTTAAAGAATCGGAAATGTTTTAGCCTATTTCCGAATTAGGAAACGAATCAAAGTGGTATAAAAACCTCAACGAGTTTTTACTGTTTGATTTATCCTTCACAAAAATGTATTACTTTGCTCACAAACTGTGGATACGATTTCATTAAAACGATAAGAACACCGCGGAGAAACGCATGTAATATTTTGGTAAAAAATAGGCATATACGATGGTGGTATTAGATTGAAGTGTAAAACCGAAAATGACAACCGTCGTATTCAAGTAAAACCCATCATCACACTAAGTGGAAAAACAACACTGCTAGATATAATAACACCCAGAATTATAATACACAAAACTAGGTGTTGTTTCATAGAAAAATTCGAAGTTGTTTGCAGTTCATAGAACGATTTTAACAAGGTTGTTGTTACAGGTAAGAAAACTAGACATCTCATGGTTCTGAACAATTCAGGAGGGGTGAATGTGAAGCGGACTCGTCAGGTATTTGTATGAGTTAGTCCTGCTGAAGTAACTACACTCATCACTGTGACAAACTTTTGAGTGACATCACTGTATTGTTTAGAAAGGGACACGCCAGATTGACATTTCAGGTATTTTACATAAAAGCCACAGAACATAGAAAACTGCAGTGTTTCCAGCAGGATCTCAGAATTATTTTGGATAGCAGAACGGTTTTAATTACAGCAAAACAATGAAAATAATTTGAGAGAGGATGCACGTGACGCATTTCAACAAGATTAGAAGTGAAAGTTTTATTGCAGCAGGTCCACTGAGTGCTTACCAGTGGAATTTACTTCAAAGTCTATTAGATGCGAATTAAACCGTTTTAACTCGAAGTACAACCAACGGTACTGGAAAATAAAATCTGCCTGGTATCTACAGAATCACGGAAAGACCGGTAAAGCTAAATTCTTCTACCAAAAACTTCCGTTGCCAACGTCCGGCGGCCTGATAAAACTACTAACCTAAAAAGGAACAGTTTTTTATCGGGTGTCATAGTGCTTTATTTTTAAATTGCCAAATACCGTCTCTTTGGAATTTGGCGGTTTGGAGAAAGATATTCAGTTGAAATCATTTGAAAAAAAGCTGACTTGATAGCTTAGTATTAACGTTTTAAAGGAATGTATGGACATCGCATACCAAACGATAGGTAAATTTTTCATCCAACGTTTTACATGCCAACCATTTTTCAATAGCTAGTGGAAGATACACACACTGCTGACGTTCACACATCTTCAACCATTTTTCTGGCTTTAAACGCTTCTGGACAACCAATTATTGCCAAAAAGAAATCATTATAACGGAATCATCGTTTCTCTGACTGGTGTTCATGTTTGGTCATTGACCTCCTTGCTTTTCTGTTTGATTTCACTCTACCATTCCTTAATAGAGACAGCAGAGCTGCCGGCTTGAATCGAGGACTATCGTGGCGCATTTGAAGCAACTGACAGACAGACATTACTTAAAGTTCTCGACAGATATGGCATCGTATCTTCTACCGCCCATCCTTTGCGTAATCAGTATATAAATGGTAATCAGTTTCGTTTAATTTGATGGTGAAAACTCATCATCCAATTCATGAGCAACCTTTTGTGATCATATTTGCGGCTGACGTAGCGTTAGTCTTCAAAAAAATCAAATGGCGTTTTTTCTCCGCCCTACTGAATTGTTCAATTCGACTGTCAGTTTGATCAAAGTCCGACCATCTGTCCCTTGACACAATCATATGTTTTGGTTTGGATATGAATTTAAATTAAATCGCAACAATTTATAGCATGCATCCACCTTTCCAAGTGTATTGTGAACCTTTACGTCAAATGACCCCTGTAACGATATGTTGTCGATGTTACCGATGTTTCAGCTAGTAAAAAACTAGCTTTCTGTGCCCGATTTTGAGGGAATGTTTTCGATTTCACGTCGCTTGGTGAGTCCAGTTATCAGTATACCTACATCCTTCATTGGATATACTTCAGGCAACTTGTTTCTCACTATTTACATTTTTAAAAATTCTGTGCAGGTTGCTAAAATTCCAATAAAACCATGACAGCATGTTGATATTTTCTATAAAACAGTTATTATTTCCATCGTTTTTACCAGTTAACAGTTTGCCAAATATGTTGCAACAAAAAATCCACTTGACACAACTCACTCTGTTTATTCGGATACTTAAGTGCACCTCCAAGTCGTCTAGGAGATTCCGCTGCGATAATCCATTCATGCACACACACACACACCGTCTTCTCTTCTTCCTTTACAAGCTTGACTTCTAGTTTATCTTATTGTTAACCTGAACAAACGTTAACATTCAAATATGCCGTTGGACAAGTTGTTCTGATAGTAACGATGTGAGGAACTATCGTTTTCGATAAGCGTTTCCTAAACCAAATAGACAAAGAGGTTACATCTGAGTGCTTCTTGACAGAAATTGCGAATTCCAAAACGTATTTGTTGACGGAAAACAACAAACGACTGCTAGTCTCCGCATAATTGGTTAGACGTGGATAAGATGTTGGTTGGATGCGGCGTCACAAGGTTAGAGTCAAATGCTTGTGTGCTTAAAGTAGTTACGATAGATCTGTGGTCACGGAAGTAGCACGATCTAAACAAATCTCCTTTAAGACCACATGTTACGGTTGCATAATGTGATTGCAATCTATTTGGCCTTAACAGGCTGCCTTCAGTAATGATAAATCTGTAGACAACCCGAAATGTTTTGGTGAAACCTATGCGAAGGTTGATATCGACAAGGTGTAAAACAATGGAGCTATTAATCTGTTTACGATCCCGATACTGAGGATCACTGTTACTATTACTGTGTGACTCATGCGCACCCATTGAATTGTCTTGTCTATGCTGAAGACAAAGGAATGTATAAAAGTGTGTCACCTAACCTCTTGGAGTGAATGAAACCTGATACTTGTCTTGACCCGAAGCTGCGTTTTTACACCAAAACTGCAGAAATGGTGGAACCGGACGAATAAGTAATGCACTAAAAAGTGATTTCTTAGAATCCTGATGACTTTAAAAGGTGTAGGATCGGTTACAGAAGAAAATTACCCTTTTGATTACCTGGCATGAGCTTGATTATATGAGACGGATTGCACTTCATCAAACAGTAATGGAGTATTCCTTAATAAATCTACCCTGTGGTCTTCATCATCTACGCATGTACGTTGGCGAAGTAGACATTAGTTGTCTTGTGCAGATGGTGCGGTACCTACAATAACCATACGAACACCCTTGTGGAATTCTACCGCTGAATACCCCAACTGGTTGTTTGGTGTTAGACCATTGTCTAACACAGTAAAACAACGGTTAAACCTTCGTTCTGGTGGAGTGTTTCACCGAAGTGGCCTACCTCGTGCAAATGAATGCAAAACCCATTAGGGATTAGTGATTTTTGGACCCTGAGTAAATCATCTTAGACTACGCTTCTTCCTTCAAATATTTCTCCGCTCAACAACTTCGCAGTTTACCGTGGGCAGGTAAATTTTGACAAGGCACTGGACAGTAAAGATGATTTAACTAACTGATGTGATGGTTTAGTAAAACCTTTTTGGTCAAGTCTTACGGCGACTTGATGTAAGCGTTGCCTGAGTTTTCCCACCGCTTTTTTATCGGCTGATCGAGAAGTCGATTCGTCCTCAGCTGTTCTAACAAACGATAGCTTCAGTACTATACTCTTTAGGTAACCAATTCAATACATTTTGATGGACACAAAAAACCAGAGTACACCAAAGTTTATCACACAGGTTTTAGAAGGAAGATTTTAGCCATGCAGCTGGATCACTTTCAGAGTCGGTGCAACTGGTATTCACAGCAAAGTTCCTCCTTGGGGAATTCTAGTAAAAGTACACGATAACTAGGAAAACCTGTATAGTGTATAACAATCATTCTTTGATATATCCTGTTTAAGTAAATAATCGACGGAAGCAAACATAAAGCCGACGGTCGCACAATTTAACTGGTAAAAGCCTCGTCTACGAAAAACAGTTTATGGTACACTATTAAGGTTCGTGAAGCTTCTACCGAGGTCGAGGTGTCCACTGGATGACCACCGGTTGAAGCATCATAGAGTTATTGTGAGGCAACCAGAGTGATATTAAGCGCAGCTGAAGCTAGTAAACCAGATGAGAAATGAACATAAATGAACGATACTTTGTGAATTATCTATTTGTAGTGAGTTTTTTATTCTCAGAGTTGTGTGCAGAGATTGACAATCAGCCAGTTAAGGAACAGAACCGATATGGGTTGTGCAATATATTTCAACTTCTTCATCCGACCATGTGTTGTATGAAGTTATATTTGACGCGACAGACTTCAGCTAAACCCGCCGTTTTCGTTCTTTGAAAATTTTGAGCTCATTGTCATTCCTATGGATGTATGTTCGTGTTGAAGGTAAAGGCATTTTTAATTTAAGATCATCAGCGTAGAAGAAGCTATCAGTATGTTCCTAAAAAAAGCTAACAGATACATCCCTTAAAAATGGTGACAGCTAGGAAACATGTTATTCGACCGCGTCAAGCGAGTAGATATTATAGAATGAAACTCGAATTTCTACTTGGGATCTAACCATAGGCCCTGTAGAAATAAGTGGAATGACCTTTGTAACCTTGATAATCTCCATGATTTCTCTTGGAAAGTTGGCTTTTTGAGAATGAATATTTCATTACTGGTTAAACATTCCACTTCCTTCATTAAATGTTCCTAATTTTGATATCTTCCTTCGCCAGAATACTTCTACACGATGCACTGAACAGAATTGTCTCTGAAATTAAGTTTAATCAGTTTCTTATATCATTGTCAGGACGTAAAGCTGAACTCCAATTTTTGTGTTTATTAGACAAATGTGTTGACTACAACACTGTTAACTTCACATCGGATGATCCAGACTTGTCAGGCGTGAAATTTCCACCATAATCCGTACCGCTTAGGTTCATCAACATTCTTGAAAGAACTACAACGCGTTCAATACGTTAACTTGATAACCACGTGGACATCACTCGTCTGATTTGACAGAACTACGCAAACCTCCTGAACTACATTGGAAGTATAAGTATAAAGTATTTATAGCATCCGCTATTATGCATAACAGTGTCAAAATCGAGAATAATATTGCACATTTAACGCATTTAAAGGAATCTTAGTCATCTGGTCGTTCGCAGCCAAAAAGATTTCATTAGATTTTATGAAACAGCCAAACGAAGTATTAGTTTAGTAAGTGGCAAGGAGGTTTGTGTACGCGAATTTCAACTGCGGTCATCAGAAACAGTCGACCAATTCCAAGTGAAATGATCAATCGCTTTCCGTGGAGGACTACTACTGGTCTACTTCTTCATAACCACCTAACCCCAACGTTACTTCCTACACAGAAGTAAAATCTCAAAACCTGTTTCGCTTAAAACCTGTTTTCCTAATCAAATCCTACTTCCAGAACTTTTTGGGTAAATGAAACTCCAGACTTTCTTTCGACAATAGACGAGGGAAAACTATTTCATTTATTCAGGAGCACGTTGACTGGTTACCAGATAGACATTTTTCTGCTATTCTGATGTTTTTCACTGGCTTACGTTTGAAACGTGATACTCATGCCTCAGCCAGTTGAGTTTTACTTTTTATCCAATACCAGGAATATAACAATATAATATATGTAATAATAAAGTAATATAACATGTAAAATATATAAAGTTTGCATGTCAACAAAAGTCTCGAAAAAAAGTAAATGCAATGCAGAATTGTGCATTCTCCTTTGCTTGGTTGTGTAGAAAGTGAATGCATCTTAGCGAATTATTTGAAACCATGTGTTTCTTTGTCTGTAGAGATAACATATCGTCTTTTCTCTTGCAGTGCTTCACCCTTAACTGTCTGTATACAAATTGTCCGGCATCAGTACTCTGAATATTAGGGAAAGAAAACATGGCGAAAAATAAACGTTATATGAAAGAAACCCTGAAGAGCAACCTCTCAGTACCTGAATGGCTTCTTCCATGTTAACTATTGAATGTAGCTTGGTGCCATCGAACAAAAGGCACATTGAAGGTTTCCTACAATGGCGAGGTCTCATTTTTTGATCACATGGCTGTCTAGACAGTAATTACTCACGCCCTCAATTTTTGCCGATAAAAGATTTCGTGGTTCAACTCGAGAGGAACGAGGATGACAGTATTACCATAGACTGACAAAAACCAACTGACACCAAAGTGTTTCGGATGCAAACCTGTCTCTGTGATTTCACGCTCATTAAGGACGGCTTGGTCATATACAATTTACGTATCGAACATTTTTATTTCAACTTTTCAAAATGAACAAGAGCGTTCTGCTATAACTGTTGTTTTCACAATGGAAGGTACTGAAAATTAGTTAATCATTTACTTCGGCGATAAAGTATCATCGAAATAAATATTGTCAGCTTGAACGTACATCTTTTAATCAAACGTAGTGTAGTTCTCATGCATTGTTTTAGGCCTAAAGAATGGCAGCCGCGTAATTATGGCATTCACACGTTTAAAAATGTTGAAAATGTGCGTCGTTTCCCACATGACAAACGGTAGCTAAGAAAAAACGGTGATCCTACATATGGTGGATGATTGCATTGACGATACAGCATTCCTATTTAAACAGATAGTCTGATTAATTACACTATTTTTAAAATATTTCAGCCATTCCAGTTTCCGTTTGTTCTTATTGCATCACCGCTGGTTTTTATCATTCACAGATGGTTACTGCGTTCGCCGTCAGAATTTGTGATAAACCACCATTTTGGTCGCGCGCTCACACTGTTAGCGGACAGATACTATAGTCTTTAGTATCGTTTGGGCGTAACTATACAGAATATTTCTTTCTCTCACTTGATGTGAACGTATCGAATATCCGGTCTGTTCCGTGTGAACAGATGGTGCGGGATTGGTCAGTCTTGTCAATATCAACTCGGTTTGAAATCTTAAAAAAATCATCGTTTCGCATGGTTACTCTTTTTAATATTGCCCGTGTAATAGAAATTGGTCGTAGTGATTTCTGTATATGTGTGGGCGGAGTTACGTCTGTTGTTCGATGGATTGCCAGTAACCAAAATGACCGGAGACATTGATACCCTCGAACAACTAACACGTCATTTTCACATATTTGGAATTCTGTTCAGGCATTGGTGATTCTTGGCAACATTTACTTTGGGCCGTTTGAAAAAATATTTTTTCGGGAAAAAATTTCCAGCAAGCTGGTTTTAGTAAATTTAAGGGAACAGTTTCGTAACATGCTGTTAATACATGACCAATTTGTTAAAAACCGAAACGCCTATGTGGAAACTTTACAAATCGCTAGAAAATCAATCAGTTTATGTTAAAAAATGTTCCTTCCATCTTAATATATTACACGTGACGTTTAGGTTAAACAGATGTAGGGTAGAATGAAATGTGTTCATTTGATTGCTCATTTTACTTTAATTTGGTCGACTCAAAAATTCATATAGATTGAACCTCACCCACAACTGATCGCAGCTGTCGCATTCCCATTGACTTTCCAGTCGGCCCCTTTCTAAAAGAAGCACTAGGCTCGAGTTTTGCTTTCATTAGAGCTTGTCATTAGTGCATATCCTCGCCACTGCCGGGACTAGTACCACGGCCACGCTGTTCATGAGTCAATCATGTTTACTGATACAATATTGCGTTTCCATCCACGTCTTCCAGCTAATGAAGATGTTTTTTTAAGACTGTGTTATTAGTAACATAACTATCAACTACTCCAATCAGCAAAAGTACCTCAACATATTAAAGAAAAGGTGACCATACTGTTGTATTAGACACATTGAGGTAAACACATTAGGTAGCCGTAACCCCAACTAGTATTTGTCTGCTTTATGAGGTTTATATGCGCTGCTTATGCAACGGATTTTACTGGTAATAATCTTTTATCATTACAAGGGAATATGGTTTATACGCCCTTTACCACTTGATCGAATGTGATTAGAAACCCTTCGTTGGATAAAAGGCTTGCAACTCCTCATTATCGCTCAAATTTCTCGTAATTTTTCACCTGAGGAAACTATTTGCGACTCTAGATGTTCCTGGCAAAAACCTTTCTTAAGAATTTCACCACAAGATTCTTATTTACAAGTCACGGACATGCTGTGAGTTGTCAGATAAAAGGATAGAAGAAACGTTTTATAAGCCCTATATAATCCTATGGTTTAGCCGATATTAGCCTTGGCAATAACGAGCGACAATTTCAACATCGTGTGCCTGCAAGGCGATATTCTCAAGAACTACCACCAAAGTAGGCTTTAGTAGAAGCACTCAGAGAATCATGTTATACCTTTATTCGAAATGCGACTGGACTGTCGTTGCTTTAGGAATAGTGGAACTGGACAACATGAATTGTAGGGAGAATTCACCACAATTTTCACAAAACTGTTCATACTAACAATCTTCTAGTTTGCCTATCAGCTTATACCTCGGAGATGAGGTGCGAACTACTCCCGGTGTACTCAAGCTGAGTGGTCGACAATAAAGGTAAGTTTTGATTTTGCTGTTACAACTTCTCGAGTAATTTCGATACACTTTCCTTTTGAGTTGTACCAATAAAAACACACTTCATAAGCCATAAAGCCAGTGACAACAAGGTTTGTTCTGTTGGTCTTCCAGGTTGGACAACTTTTGAAAAGAGCTTATGAGGTTCATCACGCCGCAACCGTCTACTAAAGTACTCATTAGCAACTGAATTTACAAGTCAACCCAACATTTCACAGTATGGCTGTGATAGCTAAAACCGGTTGAACAATCTGCGTGAATGACTACCGCTTCACTGATAATGCACACCACTATACTACTTTGGTTACCTTGCTGATGAACATTCATGAAAAGTACTCCCGGAGATGAAAATCGTTCATTACAGAACACCGTCATGCCGCAATTGCCGATTGCGGAGGCTTTCAGGGAGCTCTCCAGCTCTTGATTTTGGAAAGCGCTGTATTAGAATACAAGCCATAATGAAATCTGAACCGAGACTCCCGTTTACTTAAGCCTAATCGTGAGTAATTTTGGGTCTCCGAAAAGAATTCCCATCGGACATCATACGTTGCTTTCATTGGCTATTCCTCTTCGTTTCTGTTGTCGATGCGATTCTGTTAGTGCATTGTTTCTGAGTCAGCAGTATGCGCTTGCACACGGTAATTAGCGTCATCCGGGAGAAAGGGTGCCCTACCTTACACTTATTCCCCAAGATCACGTTTACTTTACAGACGAAACATCATAGTATCGCAATTTTAAGCCAAGCAGAGGAAACGAATTGTCTGAAGTTTATTTTTAGTGTGTCGCGTTGAAAACTGAAAATTAGAGATCCTAGAATTCTGGCGGTAAACATTTCTCCACAGTTCTACTGATACAACACTGTCTTCGATTGGGCTTCAAAGAAGCTGATTTCTCAGCGTTCAAAATGTGTATTTGTCTGCGTCTCTCAAATCCCCTTTTTAGTTCACTAGGATTATTTGTAAACAACTTGGAAGAGAGGAAAAAGCATGTTGAACACCATGCTCACTCCAATTTCCAGTGGTGAGTAATGTGGTAGGCTGTAACTACAACAATAACACGTTTCGTTACGTTAAACATAAAATCAGTCGAACACGACCTGCACTACTATGCATGGAAAACAGCATCCGTGTGGTTTACTGCTCTTTGAAGTTTTGTTGGCTGTACTGTGGCCGAATGTGGAGTTGCGTATTTACAGACGTTTTTCCCCACCAAAAAACGGATTCCACCAAAGTTTGGGTGTCCAGAAACGGCAAAGACTGGTGGACTTGACCTGTCAGAAATCTCGAATGAAAGCATTCATTTGGTCTGCTACTCGGCCATACATACTTGTGATAGGTAATACAGTCCAGACCAATTTTAGATGAAAAGCTTGGCTTTTCCGTGATTCATACGGACAATTAAAAAATGTGACAAGTATTTGTCTTTCTGTAACCCGGTTTTTTGAAGCATCATAAGTTGTTGAGGGAACTATGCTAGTCACAACATGATTGTCTGCTTATTGTAGCTTTATACCAATTTCGTAGTCAGCCATACATGTAAGATGGACTTCTAGTGAGCACAAAGTTGCTATGAAGTCATATATTCGATCGGAAAAATGTGCGTCATACACAAAATGTAGACGAGATCTTCCAGCGGACAACTTTGAAGTTAATGTTATAAAATAATGGAGCTCAGAAAAACACCCTGCCCGGAAGGTTATCGAGCGTATCTTGTCGTGGTTGGACATGAGGTGAAGGGTTACGCACGTGGTTGATGGGACGCTTGAACCTTGTGTAATGTTTCTGCTGACTTTTCAGGGTCTTGTACTGAAAAAATGAACGAGGTGTTGAGTAAGAGGCATTCGGCTCATGGTCGCCTGAGGATTGGATTGCCTATGTTGTTATCACCGACCAGAGATTTCCTGTGACGGTTTAACTGAGATGGTGTGCGATCACCCAACTCGACACCACAAAGTAACAGTTGTAGCTTGACCTCGTTTGAAGCTGTGGCACGCTTTAAAACTGCAGCTTTCAGTTCATCGTATGGGAATTCGTCTGGCATGGAGTCGAGTTTATCAATCACTTCGGAAACGATGTCAGTGGGCACTTGTGTAGCTAAGTAAGAGAACATGATGGTTTGTGAAGTAATCTCACGAAAACGGAAAAATGCTTCTACCTGAGTGAACCAAACGCGGGGTTTCCAAATACCAAACGCAAGTAATTTAAGATTAATAGCGTTTACCGAACATAAGCTGGCGTCGAAATCAGAAATAGTTTCAAAGTACTGGGAGTTCTGAGCTATGGAGATGAGGGAATCTAGAAAAAAGATATATATAAATGTACAATAGGCAAAATGTAAAAATAAAGACACGTTAGCAAGCATAAGCCCTAAACGATTCCGATATTACAAATACATCACATCCGTTAGAATATCTACATCTACCTCCATTGTAAAACCACCACAGAAGATTAAAGTCTATATCGTGGTCAGCAGTGAATCTCAGTATCCAACTGATGTAACCTTGTTGACGTACTCTTCCTCGTTCTCGATATGTTTTATCCAAATAGGCAAACATACGTTATACTTTAATCGTTTTTAAAGTTTACACTCTATTTACTTACCTAGAACTGAGCTTGCTGACCAAGACAAACTGCCTGTAGCTGTGTTCCGTTCCAAGTAGACTGATACTACATCATGTATCGGTTTGAGTCTGTAGTGGTGGAGACATGACTGAATGGTCTAAAAAATAGTTTATTGCAAGGCTGATTCCCACAAAACCACATTCAAGAAAATAATTGATGTCGTGTGTTAAAAACAAATAAAATTCATTCAACTAGTTAACTTGCATTCACTACAATATCCGTGTGATAAAAACTCAGGAACAAAAGGATGCTTCCTCAAGACCTTTTGAATTACTTGCTTACTGCAACACCCAGAAACCTGTTGACTTCACGGGTAGGAAGGACATGTTATGGTGTACAAGTTAATTTTCTCATACCCACTGCTGTTAACGAATGCCCACAAACGTAGTCTGTTCTTTTTTATCGGAGTCTTATTTACAGTTTTCGGCTGCAACATGAAAATAATCATTAGTCACCTCTTTTTGTTACATTCCTACTGATTTTCAACTCGAGACTGTTAGTTTCATTCTGCCCGGAGACAATTTCATGGTCCCACAATTAGTAAGGGTTGGAATTCATCAATAGTAACATTTAAACATAACATCACAGAAGCAGTGCTCTCTACCGTACTTTATCTTGTACATCACTGAACTAACAGCCTTGATTCATTGTTCACAGGAGGCTTTTATCAACCTGTCCATTCAGTTCGACGAGTAATTTGATTGTCTTATTCCATGATAAACGTGGTGTGGTGTATCGACTTGATTGCGTTATTATGGTCAGGCTCAATGTACCCACAAGGCGACTACTGTTGTTCATTTGGAATGCAAAGATAGACCATCAATTCAGTGTTACGACCTGATGTCGACCATAACATACACAAATAAACTCTTAAATGTTATTCCAAAGCTGATGACTTGGCTTGGCGGAGTATTGGGTTTTGCCTTTTAGTCACGTCAAAGGCTGTCTCCTAAGAAGATACCAATGGTCATGTTAAACTACAAGATGAGTGATGATGACCATCTGGACGAGGATTCTTTCCTTTAGCCGCGTAACTTCAAGAGGACAACTGTTGTATTTATCACCTTAATGAGTTGGACAGTTACATCAAATCTGACAATTAAATTCATTTTTAACCAAACTTTCATCTGCAATTTGAATTACGCTCAGTTGTGACCGTAAGTACCGTCGACCTGTTTCAATCTTTAAAACATTTCTCTTCTCTTTACTTGGAATGGCATAATCAGGACTAGCATCCAGAACTGTTTCAAACTTCGTGCTTAGGACGATCGCATGCCCATTATATTTCTGCATAACTCAGAAACGAACAGCAGGAGTGCGATAATTAGACCACTGCTTACGTCTGATTACATGATAATAACATTAATAACCACCTAAACATAACAGTTAATGGACGAAAAGAAGGTCATGGTTAAGAAAAGACTGAATAATGAGGAACACTTTGGTTATTCGAGTTGCACTTGATGGTAACCGGTCATGTTGCCGTGTGAACCTTTACCTTCCAATCTGTGTGCTGTGCTTTTTAACCGTCATCCTGTCCATCAACCTGTTAAACCCAATTAATCACATATGAACGACCAGGTTCATAAGGCCATGTGCAGCATTCACAAGTGTGTTTAGTGAATCGTCATATTATGAAATACAAGATTCAATTATTGGTACTCATATTGATTCAAATGATACATGTCAACGGCGTGATGGGGGTAACGCGGTGAAGTTTTTATAAACTAGTACCTTTCTCAGGTCTCACAAAATACAAGTAAATCAGTTTCCGGAAACAGCCGAGTGTTCGC
>JTDE01000903.1:168368-188044 GCA_014338405.1 Paragonimus skrjabini miyazakii
TTATCAGAGGGCTCTACAATTTTCAATGAAACGAAAATGACTCTTGATGAGTTAAATGCCATTTGCATATATTTATATTTATATCTACATATCTATATATCTATATATAAAATTCCTTAGCGCGTTTCGCATTGAGGCTAACGTGTAATACATCAAAACCAATATATTTTCGTAACCCACTGTGCCCGGTCAGATTGTGAAGTCCAAAGTTTCCCAACCGTCATTACGTTTATTAGTTTTTCCTCAGTTACGGAGACGTTTACTGCTGTAGGACAGAAAGACCGCTTGAAATCTGTTCCAGTAGGCGTATCACAGGGTTCGCTCATTAAAAAGTGCTATTGAACGAGGATGATAGTCGACTTCATCTGTCGTCTACCAGTTACAACGGCAATATCACATAATTGTCCACGGTGTTGATGATTGTTTGTAATTCACAACTGCTGAAAAACAGCTTCGGCGACCCACTGTGCACTGAAGAAACGAACGACCTGATTGACACTGGTTGAACAACGAATCCGGGAGGCTACACACTTTCAGATATTCATTTCGCGAGTTGCTTCATTTGATTTCCAGTTAATCACATGTACGAAACTGCTGAGGTTATGCGAACAAAACTAATATTGTAATCTGCACCCTTTGACTACGAATGAGAAGGTTTCGAGGGTTCAAATTATCTTAATCAGAACGCCATTTTAACCACCTAACGCTGATTAGCGATACCGAAGTGTTAACGTGGTATGGCGGTTTGGACTGATAGAAAGAAAACAAATATCATACAGTTCACCCTGAAACCAACGCCGAAACAAAACCGGTGTATTCTGAGCGGTTTGGAAATATTTTGAGCGAGATATGTAGGTCGTTGCGTTACATCCTAAACATTTGCATTCTGAACCGACCCGCGAATTGTGAACGCAACTGAGGCTAGCTGTTGAGTACAAAAGCATTCCACACCATAGTTCAATTCTTGTGTTTTGTACCTAGAAAACCGAGAAGCAAAATCATGCTGTATATCTATAATGACAATGCGTGGATGCAAGAAACGACTGTTTTGAGTGAGCATACAATGGAACGAGGGAGCAGCTGAGGCGTTTAGAACTAGACAGGGGCGGAACGGAACAATAATAACGGAAGTGAATTTGTATACGAACCCGGATTGTTTTCAGTGAATGAAACGTGCCAATGCCGAATTTAGGTAAGAAAACGAAACTCATTTTATCTTCTGGATTTTGCCACACAAAAAATCAAAATGAATATTGTATTTCGCTCTTGCTATGGGACAAATGATTAGATCGGTCCACGCCTTCAAACTTTACTTCATGTTGATTGATGCACCCGTTGGCCTCCAGCTTATAGTGTAACTGTAATTTCACAACTGCCTTTTTTTCAAAGACTGGAACACGTCTGGTATTTTAGGGTACTTTTCAATTGTTAGAAGAGCTTCATTTAATGCATTCAACCATGCCAAGTTTGGGTTTGTCTTCACATGCTCTCCAGGTTTCGGGTACAAAATAGTATCGGCTAGTCCCGGGGATTACTAGCGAGGTGCGAACTGCTATTTCGACTTCACTGGATCAGAACAGCATCAAGCACTCTGAATAGCTGTAATTAAGGCGTACGGGTAGGTTCGGAAGCGTCAGTTCATTCATCAGGTTGCTTGTAAAACCTCTAATAGTTGATTCTCAGATGGTTAATTGTTAATTTGTCTGCTAATTGTTATTTGTCCGTTGATTACCAATTTGCCTGTCAGACGCAAGCGACTTACCTATTTTCACTTACGGGAGAAAAAAGTGCTACGTTTACTAAACGTAGCTGTGACAGAATAGTAATGGTAAGAAAGAGGAACAACAAGAAACCTTCGCACATATACCTCTGCGAGCTGTAAAAAGCTTGTTTTTCCGACTTCACTGGGTGTTTCTCATTCGACGTTGCTCAGTGCATACCCGACAGTTAAACATCCAAATTTTAGTGGAATATGATGATGTGCATCCAACCGGTGCAAAAGCTTACTTATGCATTATTGTTATTATTATTATTAACGGCCTTCTCTTCGTCCTCTTGCTTCATATCATCAACATGTTTGTGATCATCATCATCATCGTCGTCATCATGTTTACGGATAGAATCTACTCATCATTTGACGCCCTTAAACCATTTACCTTCTAAATACGTAAGTCAGAAGCGATTAATTTTGTTTGTAAGCATAACGACATTCCAGCAATTTTGATGGAATGAATATATCAACAAAAGCTTCCAGCCCTGATTGCGGAATGATTAAAAAGTTTATGAGGAAGCTAAACTGTCGCATTTGCCAAAAACGTGTGTTATGCTAACATGCTAAGAAATGGATGATGCGCCAGAAATTTTTACTCCGGGTGGATTTTTCTGCACACGTTCGCAAACGTGCATGAGTTAATTATCGGGGAGCTCAACAATTTTCGTCAGAAAGATGAATTTCACTTAGGTAGAAATAACATTTGCAGTATAAAATATGATGATTTTAATGTTGTCCATCCAGTCACGCAAATTGTGGTTGCAATTATGTTTGTTGCTAATCATAATTGTCACAAACAAACAAACATTTTTCCTTGGCTAATAAAAATCGTTGAGGCATGGTTCACTTCGTTATCATTGAACAAAAATTCCAACTTAGACAGAAAGAAAGATGTATATGTAGACAAAAGATGTCTTGATGCTCGTGGCCATTGTTCACTTGTCCATTGTAATGCCAAGACTGCTAATACTTCTGTGTTTTGATCAGGAAAACTACGTGAATAACACGTTTTTAAGATCACATCGTTAGGTGATATACATCCATAGATTGTAATAATACCTAACAATTTTCTGCATATCCCAGCAACACAACTGCATAAACCACAAACGACTTAATTCACCTATGAATTGTACATGAGCTATACTAAATCAATCAGTGACCTGGCAGTGTGATGTATGGTTCCTACGTGTGTACCAATTCGGACTGCTAGCAACTTCGTCAATTCAGTGGTTAACCAGGCTAGTCAACATTTTTTTATCCATTCGAGTAGTTCACCTTTCGTTAGCTTACGAATTTTGGCTGTTACACAGAAGATGAATCATTGAATGAACGTATTTAAAAAGTGAATAGTCGTTGTGCCTTTCATTTATGAGTAGAAAAGAAAAATGACCGTTTGTAAGAGTTGACAAAGTGCATTGTACAACAGGCGACTTTGGCTAAATCAAGTTGGTAAAGAAATTTTGGGAATGGCTTTTCTCATCCCTGTTTCTTTATCTCAAGTCACTGACTCGGCCGATATATTTTTCGAGATAGTTCCATCAGGACAGCGGTTTCTTCAAAATAATTCAGGCAATAATTTACTGTTGTGAGTAGAATCAGAATGTGTTGAATTGCTAATGAGTCTGAGATAGTATAACTCATGTAACGCTATGAAATATTCGCTTTAAGTTGCAAGGCATTGAGGCAAAACAGTTGAGACAATGGACGTAACCTAATCGTGTATATTTGACTTTTCCGGAAAAACTGTCCGAGACCAACAAACCGTTCAGTATAGTAAAGGATATCATCACTAGTAAGGACTCTTTAGCCGACAAGAAACAGACTGATTCGGCTACCTTTTTTTCAGGTATTTCTCCACTGGAAAACAGGTTAACTAAATTGTCATTTTTACATTAGAACGGACTGAAAACCTTTAGAGCGAACGATGATTTCGAGAGCACTTTGACATATTTTAATATACACTGTTTCCGTAACGGTCTGCAAAGTTGAAATACCGAATTATCTTTCGCCACTTCACCAATTCAGAAACAAAACATACGTTGCGATATGTTAACAGTTCGTCTACTCCCTTCAGTCACACATGTGAAACATGCACATCACATTCAACAGGTAGATAGGCACAATCAGGGACTAGACATAACTACAAATATACCTAATTTTATATGATTAGCACCACATCAACCAGGTAAGTTGCTTCATCCGCTTTTGTGTAACTTAAGCCGGTTGTTAAAGCCAGAGAAACAACGCTTTGCAAAGAGCCAGCAACCCCCGATTTCCGTCGACTGATATAACATGTTGGGTTGCCATGGTCCTGACTATGTGAAACGTGGTGTGTTTGTAGGTTTGTCTAGTCATTGATAGTCTCTGTTTATCTAATATGTCTAATCTGCATGTCCCAGTTTTGTGACGGTGGAGGGCAAACGAAATGTTAACCTGGTGTGACATCTTCCTACCGCTCTGGGAAAATCTACAAAGATATCGATTGAGAATGGCCAGATAACGTATTATATTTGAAATATTCGACCTTTTTATTTATAATTCATAAGTGACTGTCACTTGGTGTGCAGTAGGAAAAACTTGACAACAACCACAAACTCTTTTAAGTGCTTTCCTCGGTTGGTCAAATTAAGCATTTCTGAAATAAACTCTTGAACACAGTTATTTAGGAAATTGTGAGTCACACTTGGTAAACCACTTCAATCCGTATCGTAAACAGGCAATCCGCACGCTTTATTTGAGATTCGAGATCAAGTTGGGGTATATGGCATCCATTAGTTCGCACTCAAGTGGACTGTGTTGGCAGATCAATCGACTGATAAAAGATTAGTAGCCAACTGAACGTGTTCAAATAGTACAGGTGTTCCGGGCATCTGCTCAAACGTGAAGTACCTTTCCAAATGATTATTTGATGTAATTTAACCAAATTCCAACTAATCAAGTCTAGAACGTTGTAAGTGCTTGACAACACAATCTGAACAGGGTAATCGAACCTAGTAATTTAGTATGCAAGGGATGAGACGCAGTCCTGTAAAACAATTATTATCAAATTTGCCCAAATAAACGGTAGCGAAACAATTTCTTTGTTCAACTGTGGCGTTAATGGATTCTAACGTAGACTGTCTGAGAAATCCTTCTGAGGCAGTCGATCCCATAGAAAATTTGGTAGATTCCATAAGAGACAGTGGGACGGGTAGGTAATATAGTCCAAATGTGAAATTTCTGGGCTTTCCATTTGGCCTCGGAACCTAACTAACATAGTCCTTGCCGTATTTTTATATGCTATCTCTTTCCCTGGTTCGAATCCAACCGAAGCCCGGAATTTTTGCGATTGGATCTCGTGAAAACAAGAATTACTTCATCACAGACATCTACCAGTAAACCTATTCAAAAAGGAGACCTCGTCGATGAATGAATGTTCAAAGCTGTAAGGGAATGAGTGACCATTGAATTTTGTGCTCCTGTAATTTTGGTGCTGTATACATAGAAGTAGACTGAATCAATCAATGTCTGGTTGTGACTATTTTACATGAGAGCTGTTTTAGTATACACTAGCAAAGATGCACTAAACTGCGTCTGGTCGTAAGTCGTACGACGTCAGTTTTTTGCCATCTAAACAGAAGAGTTGGGATAATTCGAACTCAAAAAGACTATTAGTCTCACCCGAAGGGATGTGGAAACAGAAGAGTATGTCACTGAACAACAGTTTCAATGTAATTTTAAAGTATCCAGGAGAAAGGGCTTGATCTTTTTACCCTCCACGATCACAACGATGAGGAAATGTAATAACCTGATGACAGACATTGAAAATAATAAACTCAGACAATTATTGGGAAACTGCTTCAGACACCGCAAAGCTAGTGAAGAACAACGAGAACCTGCTTTACAACACACAATCGATCGTATATGTCATATTCATATAAACTTTCCAGTCGGTCCCTTTCGAAAAGAATAACTGAACTAAAGTTTCTCACTTGTTAGAACTCGTCAACAGTCTATATACTCGCCACGGCTGTAGTTAGAACTCTGGTCACGCTTTCACGAGACAATCGTGTTCACTAGGGCGTCATTGGCCTTAAATTAGACAAGACTGAATTATCATATCTGCACGCTCAACTACTTTTGTTTGTGAATGACGATCAGGGTGCTCAATTATTTCGACATGAAACAAGGTATTTGTCTTGTTAACCCTAATCGAAGACCCAATGACTAAGACTCCTCTCCAAGTTGAAACCACGAAAATCACCAAACATTTTGACCGATATTTTAATTAACGACTATATAATATAGCCATAGATTTGTGGTACACAAATACATTGAGTGTTACAAGCAATCAACTAAATAACGAGCGAACAAACCGTTCGTTCATTTAGATAAATGGAATCTAGCAGCAACTGTTAAGGTAGAATAAAATTTTCCAGACTGTTTGTTGCCCATAGTCAAACTGAACTGAACTGCACTCATGATCAGAAATGGGATCGTAGCAACTCATATCATTCTGGAACCATCCACGTAGCACAGTCTGAATGGGGTAGTCGAACTTGATAATCTAATATGCAGGAGAACGTGTTCAGCAGCTTATTACTGCAGGTTTTCATAATTGCTGCTGTATTAAATATATAAATGATGTATACATGCAATTATCAAGTGTTAAACGTACGATAAAAAATGATACGATATTGAAATTCACTAAACCTGTTTAAAATTGTGTTTTCAATTCATCATAAACTGTTTCCAGTATAAAGCATTCAATATTTGTGTCAACTTTGAATGTTTCAATCTTAGGCTAGAAGATGCAGCCTGCAGCCGTATTGTTTTACTACCCAATACAACGAAATTGTTAGTTGTGCATGTTATTAAAGTATCCAGTCAAAATCAACTCCTATTATTTCACAGTACATTGTATCAAATCACCTATCAGATAATCACACCACTGTTGGCGAACAACTGGCCACAGCACGCGAATGAGCAACTTGAAAATCAAAAAATTCACTCACGCTTTCTGATGATAATGATCAGCTTCTCACTGATGGACTCGCTTTCGTAATTTCTTCAGTTTCTAGCTATTACAGCACAAGTATTGGGGCATGTAGCTCATAACTTGGTGAGTGAATTCGTTGGTTAACAGGTAATAAATTGTTTTATCCAACTCATGACGGCCGACTACAATTTGCAAAACTTATACTGGATGATTCTTCACACGGAAGATTACATTATGTAAGCGTATGCCAACTCCCTCAGTATCCACAGTTTTTATCGTATACTACTTGTATTTCGAAAAACAAAACATATTATGAACATTCTCGTTGCTGAACTGACTTTTAATGTATCAACGAAAAAAAGGTCACTTCGTGCTTACCATTTATTGCACAAAGATTAATTAGCATCAGAAGGTAAATAACGCCAATGAAAACATATTTGTGAAACGTAAATAACAGTTTATTGAATATCCGTAAAAAAAATAACAAAACTGAAAAACAAAATATTGGAACTTTCCGAATCTCCGGAGTACAGTGGAAATGACGTTGACAATTGCGAATCACCAGCTGAGACAGTAAAAGCATGTGGGGTATGACGGATGGATGGGTTGATATGAGAATGGTCCTTGACTCGTAACTGACTTGCTCGATGAAGCTATACAAGTCCTTGAGTCGAAAATCTTCATCGTTATTTAGTTCGTGTGGCGGCGTCAAGGTGAGATGTTTTTCGACATGCTGTGCACCATTCGTCCTGATGCGTCCGGTAAAAGGGTGCGACAAAACCTAACTAGTTGGTTTGGCAGTGTTCTTGACCATGGGCCATGCCATACAATGAGATAGGTAATCTCTTGGTGGCACTGATACCCACGTTCCTGACAAATTGTGAACCGCTGTCCATGTTAGGCGATTCATGTCAGGTGCTGTGTCGGACAACGTTCCTTTGAAACGTGAATCGAAGAGATAGGAATGTCGGGACACGTTACATACTGGTTATGACACGTTAGAGAGGTAAGTAACCTGACAGGTTCAGAACCTTTCTAAGGGTAAACATACGAACAGGTGTATTGGGTTGTGGCGATGGGTTTACCATGATGGTTTAGTTGGTCGAAGAGCGACCTGTCACATTCGGATAAGATCATTCGAACACCTTTTCGCTGACACAATGTTCGATTATATGATACTGCTAACAGTGCGTTGGTAACACCGGTCCGTTTTTGTAAAATGTTTTATAACACCTGATCCATTCCAGTCGATAGTCCTGTTAGATTAATTTCTCCCAGTTTATTCAAAAACTCAGCCAATGATGAACCTGGTCAAGTTGGCTGGTATTAATCTTTTAATGAGCTCAATTTTTGGTCGCGTAAATTTCAGTGCATATTACAGAACGGAAGATTATAAAGCTGGGAACAGGGATCAAACATGAAAATGAATACACAAGGTAGACATATGGCTGGACTGTGTGCTAATCAGTCATTGTGAACGTTACATGAGTGTTTCTAGGCTAGCCGACGAGTCCTTCTGAACTCACGTAGGCGGACACCAATGTCTCAGAGCAACTGCATCAGCATGACGAATGACTAGTGTGGTTCACACTAGCGTCTGCGTTGGCTTGCATACCGCCAGGTCACCCGAACATAGCAGTGCCACAGTAAGTAATAACATAATAGGGATGATGGGCTATCTGGATTTTATGATCAAGTTTGCGCAGCAGTCTGTCGAAGCAGCCGAACCGTGTAGACAAGAGGGAAGCGAAATTGCTCAGGGGCACGAATGAGACACGTGTGCGCAAAAAATGCTAATGATATTATCCTGTATATACCGAGCTAAGCAATCGGTGTCAACGTGTGTTTTTATTCACTTGTGCTTAAGTTGATCTTCCAGTTCAGCTCATCAAAAGGATCTCGGCAGTCAGTTATCGAAAACTTCGGAGTAACTTATGATCCTTCTTCACCCAACTATTTTCTATACTACACGTCACCGCTTAAGACCTACAGTGGTTACCATCTTTGTAACATGACTCTAAAAGTCATTGAATGATGGTCAGTTAATATTCTCCAACTCGAACTAAAACTCAACTTTCAGTTCTTGTCGATTCTCAATCTGTTCATACAGTCCTCTGATGAAATAATAATAGTCAACTGACCTCATACGGCTTGATATAGAATAATATCACGAAAAGTAATGAAAAGATGACGAAGATGTTTACCACAAAAAGCACTCACGTGGGTGGCTAACAGCGGTCCAACACAACATTATAGAAATTGACAGAAAATATAAGGCTGTGGTAAACAGGAGCCAGCTTGTGATAATAGCAAACGGTGTTCTAAAATATACTCAGGTGATGAGCCTGCAGGGGGATACCAGTTTGTTCAAGTTTTGTTCAGGCTGCCCGGATATTGTAAAGGAAATGTTACCACCAGAGATGATATAGAGTGTAATCCAGAGTTACATACTAAAAGAACCAGGGAAATCACCGTGGTCGTTTGCCCTCTGCTCAGACTTTATGCTGTGAGGAGCATTGTCAATCTAATCGACACAGTGTCGGTGACATGCAAGAACTTTTTCCTGAAAGTATAACCAACAATCACCTCATGTTTGATTTGTTATCCATAGCAGGTCTGTGGAAGGAAAACACCTATAGCTCCTGCATACGGACAAGCACTGATTAGTCGCTTTCTCACGCAGGACAAGGTAATTCAATACAGTAGTTATAGTGCAGTAATAGTTATAGTTATACTGGTTTGTGCATTAAGCTGGTCCTCTTGACGATGACTTAGCCGTCCTGATGCAAACCTTCAGTAACTATGACCACAACAAATAGGACCAACAGGCCTATCAAGTTTCAATATACCACTTACCGCTTAGCATTAAAGTATACATACTGTCGGCTTCTTTGTATCAGCATAAGTCATGTGAGGGCCCAGGGTAATAAATCTATATATAAGAGGGTCAGGTATGTTAATGTGATGACAGTCTGACAGTGCATATTCGTCTACACTAGAACAGTAGGTAGATGCCCAAATGTTCGCTGTATTTAGTCGCCTTATCGTGCACGTTCACTTTTAACCAAGATTGGTCTATCACAACACAAGAAATATTCACATCCTGTTGAACACCACCGACAAAAACGTAGTCACATAAAAAACACAGGATACAACCGGTCTCGGCAGAAATCTACATCTCTACTAGGAAGTGCCGACAAACTGGCACCATCATGTTCGACTTAATCCGCAACACCAGGTTCAATCTATTTTCCCCGGTGTCTTACTCGTGACTTTCTGGATGCCCCTACATACATGTAAGTTCTGCCTTCGCTGTCACTGTACCCATGGTTTCGCAATCTAGTCGAACCTAGTGACCTGATCACAGGAACATCTCGTGTGCTTCGCTTGTGTGCTCTAAATTGTAATGGCTTACCAGAAGTCAAGTAGGGAGACTTCCGTACACAATGAAGAACACTGTACTGGCATCAACAATATTTTTTAAAGCGCACTCGCCAAAATATAGGCTAGAAAGCAAATATCTCCATGGTTTCCACACACACACGGTGAACGAAAGCTGGTTGGCGCAACCTGTGATAACATGGACTTACACTATTTGGAACCAGAAACATTTGACAAATAAGCAACTGCTCAAACAATGTAACACCGGCGAAAGAAATCTCAGCTTTCCTATTATGTTCTAGATTTTGGAGATACCTACAAAACTAATTGCGGTCACATGAACCACCCCATTAAATATCCATACCTGGACTACTGACCCTACTCTATGGTCTTGATTTTGAATTTGCCATTGATCACTGAAGGAGAACTGTCTTACTCCTTCAAGCACGTTTGACGTTACCTTTCCGGGTAGAATAAGGTTTTACTTAGACGTTTGCTGCTTATGAAAGTAGATGCATTGAACAGATTTGTCGACTACTTTCTATCGAAAAGACAATAAATTCTATTTGTGCCAGACACCAATCTTATCTTAAAAACTAAACAGTATGAACAAAGCAGTTAGAAAACGAAAACCTGTAGATGTAAGAATTTCGCGCTGATCCGGCAATACCAAATTCACAATAACACAGGCAGTTTGTTATAACAGTTAGAAAGGTGGAGAATCAATAGGCGGGTTAGGATACGTCATTAAGTCCCGGGAAGGGTCAAATTCACGAGCACTTGTTTCTGAACACAGGAAGCCAGCTTGAGTCGGTTGATTGTGACTGCTTCGGCAAGCCATAAGCACATTGGGTTAGAATGACGTAAGAGGATTCTGAATGTACAAGATGGATCAATAACGTGACCAATGGTCAGGATGTGTCTAGCGACGGAGGAAACTGGCTGTTTACGTGTTTCAGCAAAATTGCTATTCTCCGGAAACACGGACTTCTGCACCCATTCAGGTAAATTTTCCTTCGTTTTGGAGCTCAGGCTTTGTTCAGGGGAACCAATTGTTTCAAAAATATATATCTCAATCCGACTCGCCCAGTACTAGCAATGAATGCTGCTTTTCAAACTTAGTTAGTCGTCTCGTCAAAATACTTAATGACAATCGACACTCATCTCTGAATGTAAATGCCGTTGAATTCACATCAGTACACCGTGCGGTCTGTTTTGACTTTACTCATTTATTTCACACTTTGATCCGAAATTCCTGTTCACCAGCCTTGGGTGTTTGTACAGCTTTCGTTGGCATGTTCAAAGCGTGTTATATAGCAGTAGTGAACACGACCACTAGCTCTTCTCAGAAGCGCGCAGCTGTATTTTTCCGTAACACGCAATAGTGCTGAACCTTACCAAACGCGGTATGCACGTTCTTTGACCATTTTCGCAAATCCATTCATTTTCATTCATCATGACAATATACAAAATGCTAGCTCAGTACTTTACTATTTTCGCGACATAAGTCAGCGGGTTCGTCCAATTTGACATCATCATCTGTACCGCATATATTCCGACGCCTCTCTTCGATAACCTCCCAGGTGTAATCAATGCGCTGAGATTGAATGGACCAACAGTTGAGATAACAAACACAAAGCATATGTTCACACATGAAAGTCGTAAATTTGCTACCGTTGTACCGATCAGAACTGTACAATAAATCTGTCCGGATACAGTCCACCCAGCTAACAACTTCGACAGGATGATCTACTTTGTTGACCGCTGCTGGAAATTGAGGAACTGCCACTGAAACAGTTCTAACTAATGTTTCCTGACAGATGTTTCTTACTTTATACGCAAGACTCAATCACATTAACGCAAGAATTCTCAAGTGAATCTTGATTTAGCATGAAAATTTTATATCTCGTTAAAATGTTTGCTTGGTAATTGTGATATCAGTCAAAACCTTATGCACACCGAGAAAATATTTGTCGTTAATCAAAGCATTACTAGCCATTAAAATGCAGTTATTTTCGTATATCCGTACTTCAGACTACATCACCGCATATTGTACTCACGAAACCAGCCTTCAAGTGATTTGCGTGTTTTCAGTCACTAATGCTGACCGTCTGTGTGCATCGTAAAAACTATTTCAACTGTGATATAATATTGCGGACTTGTGCTGCACTGTATGGTTTGCGTGACTCATCAATCAACGTTTATCGACAGCTCGAAACAGTTTGAGATAATTTCCTTGAGATATTTTTTTTTGAAAATTTAATATTCACTCCGTCTAGTTTGGTTAAAACATGAGTTTGTACAACGAGTGAGTTAGATATCTGAAAGAAATGGCTAAGACAAAAAATAAATTCTCTGTAGCTTTTCCGTCCACCGATGTCAGTTTTACCTTTATGGACAGATGGAGTTTGTCTAACTGTATATCTGCATATCTGTGTTTAAGTAAGATGGTGGAAGCTTTTCGAATCAATCAAATTAAGCAAGATTCAATTCAGATGTCACTCTTCTCAGTTACATCTAGCTTCTTAAAAATGTTTCACTGTATAGAAAATCATAGGTAGATATTCACTGGATACATTTAAAAATAGCATACCATCCATGTGTACTTATAATGTGAATAGAATTGAACTACATAGAATAACAATCAAACGTATAAGAACAGCAACACACAATCAGGCAAAACATGGAATGTATACTGTCAAATTGTACGTGTCAATTTTACAGGGTATTGAAAAAGTAAAACAGTTGCATAACAGAAGGAGACAAATTGTGTCCGTCATGTTCATCACAAACTTGCATTACATCTAAAATGACCCACTTATAAATAGGTACCGCTTAAAACACAGTATGAAAATGGTTAACTCATCAATTTTACAAGCAAAAGAGTTCACCTATTGAAAAACTGAAAACACGATCCATTTCGGTGTACTGAGAAGTTAGAAGTCATCCGCTGGTATGAACAAGTAATGTTAGTTTTAAAATATCTGTATTATATTTTACTTGTCTGTGATAGCCAAACCAATACTTCAGAATCCAATTATTGAGTGCAACTTTTGTCAACATGTTAATGTTCAACCTCCGCAAGTTTACTGGTAAACCATAACGTTGAACAGGATGAATGTCATATTTATCTTTAGTGTTAAGCTAGCGAACTTGAATCAATAAAATAATATACGATCGTTGTTGACAGTACACTGCAGGCTACAAACAATACGGTCTACTTTGCGCTCCCGTGGAATAACCTATCTAGATCAAAAGTGTCCTTAGTTTGGGTGGTTTCTTGATAGAAGTGACCCCGGTTATTTTGGAATTAAGGGTATATCTTAAAATAACTGCCAAAATAGCGGTTATATTGTTTCTCAGGTTTTTTGTTCAAACTGAAAATTGGATAAGTGAAACAACTATTTCTTTCGTTAAACAAACTACCGAGACGTGACATGCTATAAGTTATTCGATTTGGGAACTAATCTTTGAACCGTTCATACCCAAAAGCAAGTTGGGTTGTATGTTTACGTTACAAATTAGCTGCTGTGGTTCTCACAACCAATTTTGGTCTCCCACATAAAGACATACAGCACACTCTTCTATCTTATTTGGCGCTTTCAAAACCTGTATCCGGTTCTCGTTCTCTTTACAAACTTTGTCATCATTTTCGTTGTCTTCTCAGTTGCGTATTGATCAAAACAATCACAAGTGGTATTGGTAAAATGGTCCTTATGTGTAAGTGACGTTTCAGTCAGTTTACAAGATTCAAGCGAATTTTAAATATGCAAATAGACAACTGGACATAGCATTGTACCTCGTGGAGCGGTAGTGCACCACGAGTGCACATGAATACCGATTCAGCTGTTGAACGTGGTAACTACAAATAATGAGGTTTGATTGACCAATGTTGTGAAATAGTTTGACATGTTTCTTTTGAAAGATTATTTGTCGTGTAGAACTTGAACGTACGTGTCTCGCTAGGGAGAAACAGTTCTCCTCCGTTTGCAGAATAATCGCAGTGAAGATCATGAGTTTCTGTGAAAAATCGCTTTGGGTAACTGTCTGTTCCTGAAGGGTTCTTCGGTACAGGGAAAATTATAGGTCACCGAAGTAAGCCTGTGTCAAAAAAACGAACACGGAGAAGATGATACCAAAGATTACCCGCAAATCGAGTTTATTTAACACATTATCACAGTAAGAACACGAGATCAAGTCTTGAATACAGATCGGCTGGTTGTTCCGATTAACCGATATGATGTTTTTATTTATTGAAAACCATAGGCAGTGTCCAAATCTCAATATCTAATAGGCATTGTAGGACCAAATGTTAGCAACAGGGACCTGACCATGATTGCCCCAACGCAATCATAGTAAACACGCCAATCCAAGACGTTATCACATGTTATCCATGCTGTGCTCGATAGTTTAAGCGTGCCTCCGATCTGTCCATTAAAAAAATGTTAGCATTACACAATAACCCACCGGTCACCGCGACAGTTGTACGAAAAGGAGACATTTTCTGGTACTTCATAATCGGTAATAAAGGCAATCAGTGAGACAAAATAGGTTGGATGAAAAACCCATGTGACTGCGAAACGTCGAATTAATGCAAGCGATATTCTTGTTAATTCGACACAAAAATTTTATTATAATTTTTAACAAATCTGATTTTAATGTCCAGATGATATTGATACACTCAGATGCTATCAAACTCCGAAAGGCAGAACAACAGAAAGACAAAACGGAGCTTGGTGAAAGTCAGCCCGCAAATCCGTTAATACGACCAATGATGCCCTCGAGTTTGTAGATTCCGTGACGGATATCAATGTAAAGCACCGGCCTATGAGTCCCTGCTATGTAACCTCTTTACTCACAAATGTTTCGTTGGTACAGAACAACCGTGAAGCGAATTCAAGTTACAAAGCACACTTGAAAAAACTACTTGTATTGTGCCACCTTGACGTTTGGTCCATGTTTAACGACGAACTACACCGACAATCAGACGAGGTAGCAATAGGATCCTTTTTGGGCTTGCTGATGACAGATTCATTCATAGGCAAACTAAAATCCCGACTTCGGCCTACCATTCACACACTTCCTATATATTGCCGATATGTTGACGATATAGTTGTTGTTGTTCTTATTGTACAACTGCAGGATGAGTTAACAACTATCCTTCTGACATCTAGTGGAACACGCATTTCATTGTGTTTAATCTTAAAAGAGGCATTCAAGCATGCGTTTCACTTCTGAGAGCAAACGTCAATACGGTACAGTGGATAGGTCGGAATATTGTAGACCTCCATGGATGGGTAGATAACCCACTACAACAGTTTTCTATCCATTAACCGTAAACGAAACCTAACCCAAGACTTGGCATTACAGCAACGATATTTGTTCGGGACATGCAGTAGAAGAAATGCTGAAAACAGTTCGAAACCCAGTGAGGGAAAATGCTGATCCGGATCATATCATCACATTGAATATGATGACCAAAGTTCCGTAGGAGGCAATGGCTACGGCTGAAAAGAAGGCATTGTTTATAAAACAACCGTTTAAAAGAGATATTATGGCAGATCAATTTAGCCCTTGCATCAGTCGTTCACTTAGACCTATCTTTCCCTCGGCGTAATTATGACGCTGGTTCACAAAAAAGCTGATGCTAAGATTGAGCCTACATGCAGGCTATCAGTTTACGATCAAACAATGGTCGTGTATTCATTTTTATGGACCTATTATACTGCAGAATATGTTCGTCGTGCATCTAGATGCTTGTCAGAAACGGCCAGCGAACATCATCCATCCTGGATTGGAACCGGTTGTTGTAACTCAATTACTAATGGGATTGTTACATATCTTGCCGATACTAGCCACTGTGTTAACGTCACCAAAATATTCCTGGATTACTTTTGAGTAGTAGGGGATTTTAGTTTTCATATAAATCCGAACAGAGGGTGAAGTTCGATTACACTGCAACTATCAACTGTTTGACAGAAAATTCACTTTTTGAAATGTGACTGGATGAAGTGATGGAACCTCGAGGTGTGAGCTGATGTTCAAGTGGTTTAGTGGACAGGTGTTTACTGTCTTAACGTCACCCTCGGCAGCTCGACACAAATTAACTGCTTCGAAATGATGTCTAACCAAGGACTAGACTTATCATGGTTGAGTGTAAGCTTGTAAACAACCATTATGCAATCTTATAAACGACAGTGTAGCTACCGCTGATAAATGATTGGGATGTACAGCCTTGTATGAGGTACTACTGTGTATACGGTTGTGAAATGGACATCAGGTGAGTAAAATGATAACTCACACCTTGAAAGGTCTTCAATCATCTCTTTTTGAACACTGAAACCGTTAAGTAGGCAGTAAATACATGAATATTTTCTCCATCACCGGCTAGAATAACTCCGAATACAACATACGCCTTTATGAATAAATCCATTTGTTCTAACACACATATGCTTGCTGGACGTCAACTTGATGACCGAGTGTTGAGCAGATCTTATGCTCGAACTAATAGCTTAATACAGAAGTAGTGAAACAGCGATCAACATCCGTTTTCTTATCACTCCCAATTTTTTTTAACTTGGCGCTGTATCCAACGGCAGCCCGAGATAATCTACTACTGGATCTTGGAGAGAAGTACACGCCTATAGAATAGTAGAAATCAAATGTTGTCTGCTATTATACACTGTCTGGATTCGAAACGCAACATGCCTTCGGCAACCCCACGCATAACCACGCCATAAGCCGGTCCAGATTTCGGACGCATATGATTGACGTTGCACGCCGTACTGTAAGTGGTCGATAGCGCATTCACGTTACGTCACAGTCTAGGCTTTTTCATCAAAACAGACTGTTTGAGTTGTATATGATTAACATATAAAACCGTTGTAGCGGGAGTTAGCGCAAAATGCAATTTATTGTCCATTTAGATTCATGAAATCTGGTAGGGCACAATGAATATAAATTATCATTAGAGGAAAATTTGTGGAGAGCAGAAAACAACATGCAAGCTGATCAAAATAGTGTTAATCTAATGCAGAAGTCCATTTGTTTTGAAAATCTACTCGCTATGCTTCTTTGTAGTGCGTAGATAATTTTTTGTTCTTTCCTTAGAGGTGTCTGACACTTTGAGATCTAAGTGCATCGTAGTGTGAACAATCCAAATGTATAATGCAAAAATTCATTAGTACATTGGTGCAGAAGTAAGATTTCCAGGTTCAATCAGGTCAACCTGTTCATTTTGTGAACTGTTTTTAATACGTTTACAAAGTGTTATATTTCCAGATGATGTGACACTGGTATCTGAATATGTGAGTGAACACAACTGGATTCTGTGACTGCAGATAGATCTACTAATTGATTTTTCCGACCAGTTATGCTAATTGCAAGAGATATGATTAGTACTGCTTTTAAAATAGGTTAGATTCTCAGACACATCTTGAAAATTTGATGAAACAATTTTGAGATCTTAGTGGCATCATTAACTCAGTAGGTAATAATATCAGATTCTTTTATATATTTCAGGCGCGGTGACAGTTTCAGAATAAACAGTTAAGGTTTGTACAAAATGGAAAAAAAACAAAAATGAAATAAAAAATCTGTTGATGAAATTGACACGATTTCATCCTGTCTACCTGAAGCAGCTCGCGGGATATTACTGAGACCAATCAGGCTATATCTTCAAAGTAGAGAATATTAAGTCGGATTCAACCAAATTTCAATGTACACTTAAGAAAAAAACAGAGGCTGCTATAAAACGAGTGATTTACATTCCTGAGAACGTCTGGAGAGGGCATCGCAAGCGAACGGCAGTAATGTCACGTATACTGATTACCTAAGATGCATAAGCGGAAATTTTCTCTGGGATATATACAGCCGATATGCAAACTTTCTGTCATCATAAAGTCAAATATCTTTTAGAGCCCCTAAGGTAATAACTACATGAACACAGGCATTAATTGACGCCGCCAAATATGTTGAAGTATATAAACAACTGGGGGTTATTAATGACCTATAAATGAGGTGAAGATGACATCATCAGTTGGTTCAGTTCTTGTTGAAGCGTTTGTTGAAAACATCAGTTCAGTTGATTTGTGCATCACTGATGGTTAATTGCAACTATTGTATTCCGAAGAACGTTTCAGCTAGTACTTATGGATAGAAAGCATTATACACGAGTTTCGTTCTTGCCAGAGCACGTCATTACTCCACATCCATGTCACGGCTACAATGATAATCCAGTTTTTTGTGCCTTTCAGCCCAGTTTGAGCAATCTGAGTACTATGAACAAGCAATTGCATTTCAGTGTTTAGAAATGGTAATTTAATCTAATCTTAATTGTAAATTTGACAACGTAGTGATGAACACGCATGCATTATGAAAGTTTGGTTGAAGTTCTAATCCAGGTCACAGTAGGGATATACACTATTAGGCTATAAATTTCTGTTCAATTTACGTAATGTAAACACCCCCAAAACATATCAAAACTTTCCACGACTGACCTTAAACAACTAACGAAACGACATCTAAATTGCGATAGCAGAGGTAATTTATCGCATTGTATGAAAAGATACACGGACAGCGTCTTTATGTTTGAAAGTAGAGGTTCATTTTTCTGTGAATCTACCGGTTAAGAACAGTTTTCCCATCAATCAGAATTTTTTACTCTGTGTAGGTTCCCTTGTATTGTATGCTAAGTAGGTTAGAAATATAACGCGATTACTATCCGGACTCATGGTCAGAGAATGCCTGGCCTATGCCACTGAATACATAATCATATAACTCTGCGGCATTGATGGAATTCGTCGAGAATAAAATGACAATATAATAAACACTGTTCTAAAGGCGAATAGGTAACCTTCTATGATCAAGTTGACATTCGATACGCAATTGTTTGAAAGTCATCTATAAGGAAATTTCATCTTTGTACTGCACTATACTGTTGGGATCAACAACTAAATGTGCACTGCCTCTCTGGTCAACCATACACATTTTTCGGGTATTTCGTAGTTCTGAAGAAAATAAACAATTTTTAAGGAAAAACGTAGAAAACGAATCAAATCAACTGACTTCACTGATTTTGAGACAGAATTACTTCGTTGTGCAATGAATTCACGGGGCTCAAAAAGTGACGTATCCTACCAACAAGTGAGTAATACTAATGAGTAGTTTGGTAGATTTGATGAATCACTCGGATACAATTGTAAAATATCAGAGCTTTGACAGAATTCGAATCAGCGGCAGAAGCAGCATATCTAAAGGCGGAGAGTGCTCAATCAACTGACCTGCGAAGCTACACCAGGAGTTCGGAGATTTCATAGTTGGACTCACCCACGAAAATTTACGTTGGTGGATTCCAGCGTGGACTGCGTGGGATATCGTGCCTGGGCTGTTGATCCCATGGATCATTTGGTGGATCATATATGAGACAGTAAGACGGGTGAGTAACAGAGCCCCATCGGGAAACCTCCGAGTTTTCGTCGTGGTTTCGAAGCTTAGCTGGTTGAGCGCTTACTGTATTCGGATATGCTGGTTCAAATCCAGTCGAAG
>JTDE01000904.1:0-27381 GCA_014338405.1 Paragonimus skrjabini miyazakii
AGGGACTCCTATGGGTGATATTGCACTCTGATTTTTCTTCCTGCACTTTTCCTGCGGCCTTTACCATGTCAAAATATATGCTCCGGTCCTACTACTGAATAGCAGTTGTATGAGTAGTATGTTACGGTCGCTCAACTCCACTGCACTAGTACGTGGTCTTCTCTTTATTACTTGCATGGGAGGTTTCAATCCGAGTACGATTTCTAGGACAATTCGAAGTCCTTAATTCCAAGTAGTACATAAACTTATATAAACGGCATAACTGAAACATTCGGGTGATAATAACGAACAATTAATGACCGAGTGGACGTGGATTTCGATCACCAATCTTACGGAATTTTCATTTTGAGCATCGAAACTAAATCGACCAGAAGTTAACGATTCCGACGTTTCCATCTTGGAATTACATTAACGTAGTAAGATAATCCTCCATTCACCAAAAAACAGGTGGCCCGTCAAATGTTCATCGCGGTGCCACTGACGACTAGGAGGATTTTTTGAATCACATGCGGGAACCCAATCATCTGACAATATGGAGACAGCTTATTTGGTATTAATGTGGCTAATCCTCTCATGCGATCAGCCCATTTTGTCAACAGATGATCATTCAAAATCAGTTCAGCCTCCACCAACGTAGTAATAAGCTGCTCATTCGACACGAGTCAGTCAATTAGCAACCCTAACAACATGTTTTTTTTCTCCTAACGAATGATAAAAACTTATTATGGATGGGATGCACATCTGATCACAACCCATCCCCAACAGTTCGCTTGAATGTCGATTCTGACTCCAAGCTTTCTGGCATCGTTGGCGTTGTAAAATTTTCGTTAACATCCGTGAAGAGCAACCAATGGTAAGATCGTACAGACAGAAAGAAGTCGGCGTCCAAAGAGTGCAGCTAAGCTTGATGTGAACAGCTTAAGTTTTCAGGAAAGTAAACAAACAACCGCAACGTTTTTCGGTAGTTCCACAACAATGAGTGAAAAGGAGTCCAGAAGAAGTCACGGTAAATATAGTAACCAGGATATAGTCTTGTGGAAGTCTGTCAGCAGAAATAGGAGTGACTACTCTCTGAAAGAAGGGAGAAAATTAGCGTCCAAAACACAATTAAGTTACTCATTTGCCGAAAATTTGCAAGATCCAATAACCTTCGCGTAGAACTGTAACACTGTGTTTAGCATTTACATGACCGTTCTAAAAATTCACAGATGTGATGATGGGAGCAGTCAAAAATGTTCCGGGGGTAAAATGACAGAACCTCAAGATTCAAATGGAAAAGACAAACCGAATGTGGCATCCAATTCAGACACAGATCAGAATGCGTTTAAACTTGTACAAGGGAGATCGTTCTTTATAAGTGGGTACTCCAGTTACCACCGTTAAGAGTCCCACTACAGAGAACGAAACAAGGTCGACCAATATGACTGTTTCTATCGCAACGACTTTTAGTTTGCCAACTGCAATCGAACTGCTTTGTTCATCCAGTTAAAACAAGAAGCGTTGTTGGGGCTAAATGTGGAAACGGTTCGGTCAAACAAACGCCCTCTGTGGTCGAAACCAAGATTGATAGTAACTGAGTCCTGATAATGAATTCACTTTATCGATTACCGTAAGAGTAACCGCTATTTGAGATAGACCCTGTAAACTGTCAGTTTCGTTGACCTGTTTTGAATCACTTGGTTTTTATCTAGGCTCAAAAGGTCAGTCCGCAAAGCCAGAGATTTAAACTACATTTGTCTTTTCTCTGGAACACTCTTGAAACAAAATTCGCAGGCTTGTAAGGATGAGCGATCGTGCTATACTACTCACACGACGACTATTCAGTAATAGGGCCAGCGCATATATTTTGACACCGATGTAGCCGCAGGGAAAATACAGGAAGGAACATCGAAGTGCACCATCGTACAAAATGGTCCTTACTAGGTAAAGGAACTGAACATTGGCGTCTGTGACAACCGAGACGGTCTGGGCCCAGTACCATATGCAAATGAGTGTTTTTGTTTGTGGTCATGTTGAAACGCCTAACTAATGTGTTACATTCATGAATAAATAACCCTTATGCCATCCGCGTTCTTGGCTCACAACACTTGCCGAGACAATTCGTGAATGATAGTAAACCTGCCAGTCACGAGCAGTGGCAAACGTTTTGTATTAGTTTGAACACTCTGTAAGACAACAGGTAAATTACTCCCTTGGTTCACCTGGCCTGTTACAGCCTTTATTTCTGTCCGTGCAAGAACAGACGCCTCCTCAACGAGGGTAGCAGCTACCAGCTCCACTCGAGGAATCGTTGCTGGTTACGCAGGTTCGACTCTTGAATTTCGGAACAAAACGTGAGCACGAATAGAAGTTGTGGGATCGACCGTTCTTACAAAAACCGTGCCTCCATAGCCATTTCCGTAGGCATCAGAGAATAGAAGCAGTTCACTGGACAGGGTCGAACTGGACATCCAGTTACTGTGTTTTGAGACTGTGACCTGATATAGCATCGCGAAAGAAACAGCCCATTTTTGACACCGGTTTCGATAGACTGTCTAATCCCTTTCTTTTTCATTCAACTGTCGAGCTGGTAGTGTTGCAGGTAGTAACAAGGACACTATGAACCAACGGGGTCGTAGATGGAAATAATGAATGACAACTAGGTGTATCGAGAGGAAGGTTAGAAATCCGTATGCACGGGATATCTTCCTCAAAGTCCCAATCTGTTCCAAGAGTTGGATACAGTACTGGGTATTCAAAAACCATTTTTACGTTTTTATCCTATGTGGAAAAGGAGGTCGTAATCCAAATATTCTTCCTTGCCCATCCATAAAAATGGGATCCTCCGAACGATAACAGATCTTCGAGAAACCCTGAAAGTTGGATCGCGTCTGTCCGGCTGTGTAATCATCAAAGTAGAGCATTGTGTAGTCATATCAGTAGCTTCCGGTTTGAAAAACATTCACGCACACTTCTCTGGTAACCTTTCGGGATTACCATTTGGAAGTCAAAGAACACGCAGCAAATTACGATCCTCTTATAGGAGGCAAACTCGGCGGGACGGTGCTATGATGTTCCCAGTCACGGCGAACAGACTGTATCCCAAATGCCGGAATACCTCGGGTGTGTTGTTGAACTGGTCTCGACCTGAAAGTAGACAGCTGCTGAGAGACATTGTCGAACTGTCTGATGCAACTGAAAACTTAGTTTATCAAATTTAATAGCAGTTACATGAAACAGCTACAACCTATGAGCAGAAACATGACTTGTGTGTACAGTTTTTTTGACATGATTCTTTTGGATATAATTTTCCATCACCATTTCACTCATAACATGGATAAATTCGTTGGTCTCTTCTTCAAAGACCCAAGGTACTGAATTGCAGCTGGCTTACTGTTAAGTATTGCGGATTGTTATGTAATGTTTATCGACTGATCGGATAGTCTCGTTCATCACCGTATACATCACATTATCATCCAGCGACGTGCACCTGTCGTTGATTTCAGGAACACTGAATCCGCACTCACACATTGTGGTCGAATCGATGCTGTGAAAACGATCAGACATAAGGCAGTCCACGTATATCTTAGGAGAAATAATTTTAACTAACGGCTTAAACAATATTCAACCAAGTAACTCTCAAACGGCATAAGATTCTTTGGTTGCTCTACGTCATCGTGGGCTTCAGAATTATAGTAACTCCGTAAGACTTTGATGCTAATAGCTGATGACAATGGAAACTTTGTGCCCATCAGATGTGATCATTGAGCAAATTGTCTAGCGTCGGTAAACATCCTCCGCAAACGCGTGGACTGTTTTGCCAACCAGACGCGATTAATGCACACCCTTCTGTGAAAAACATATAGTGATACGTTGAACTTGATATCCAGATGGTCTACCCTTGAACTTTCAATATCGGTTGAAATGGATAATGATGTTTGATTGCTACTCAATTTCAAACATTTTACCAAATCATAGGAGTTTGAAGTAGTACCCGCACTGGGGGCCAAAAAGTCTAGTGTATCGAATTAACAGGACTGAGATTTCATGATCAAGGGAAAAACCTCGAGTATCACTGACCGATCGAAACTGAAATCAAGCGCGGCAGGTGGGATAAGTATAAATGAATATGCGCTAAAGTCGCGTTTTTATGACTTCGGTATGTACCAACACGTGATGAAGACTACCGCAATCTTCCTTGTACAATAACCATGCAACCAGCAATCATCTTTCGCTTTCAAGGGTAGATGGCATAGTTTTGCTTTTACTCTGAATACCACCCAAACATCCATTCAACAATATGTTGAGAAACTTCGAAAACTAATCCGGGAGGTGTGAACCAATATCCACGCAACGAACCGTTAACTTATCCTTCGAGTTTATCAAATACATAAGCGGAACAAAACTAGTAGAACCATCATATACAAGTTTCTGCAGTCAGATTCTGGTGCAACGGCCAGTATGCGACTTTGCTCATCTGTGTATTTATCGGAAGCAAGGATTCGATACTCAACACTAGTGATTGGAGATCAACCTTTCGAAATGACTATCAAGTCACAAAAGGTCAATTGGTTGCCAGTTTTAAAATGTTTACAATAACATCGGCCCCATGCAAACCTGGGGATGCGGCGGTAGTTCGATGACTTTCGTTTTGAAACAAACAAAAAATGTGTTAGAGAATCTCAGTTTTCCGTCCCAAACAGCCTCTTTCCTCCAGAAAACGATTCTGCTCAATCAGAATGAACAGAAACGTCCAGAACAGACGAGGTAACCTTCGTTATTTTTTATCACCTGTTCGACTTCTATTTCGCTATGCTCATTAGTGGCTTAGTTATTTTAATTACTATTTTTGGTAACTGTCATTCGATCTTCTAATCCAAGAACGCCTGTAAGTCGCTATACGCCATATGAATACCCTGTGTTTACTCCTTGTAGCACATGTTTTTTGTGCGGAACAAAATGGCTTTTCGCACCCATCTTTTGGTTTCACTTGGGAGCAATTAACGGGGACAGTCGCGTTATTCTGGGGACCAAGATTTTGCGTTTTCTTTATCACGAGGAAAAGAATTCGATTTGTCAAGCGTATTACTATTCCATGGACAAACCAGCGTATTTTTTTTTGAGGATTTACAACGAAATGGATGCAGACTAAGTGCATAGCCAATTTGAACGACAAAATCGTGAATGAAAATTCAAAACGCTTAGTGGTATGTATATATTTCATTCCTATTCAAATGGAAACTATTTAGTTTCATGGATGTCAGTCGCTGGGGGGTTTCAAAATCCGAAATTCTTCTTTGCTGTTGTGGTTTGCTGTTCCGAACAAGCATGTGAACATGCAGTTAGCGCTCTACTCCCATACTACAGCCCAGGTTAACATTTATGGGGAAATATCCCCTAGTTACAATGCGAAGAAGGTGTGAGTCAAAACTTTCGCACTTTTGTTCAACTGTCTGCGCCTTCCAACGAAGGCAGGGAGGGGATAACAGAGGTCTTCACTCCGTTGTTTCAAATTGTGGAGATGATGAAGAGTATCCCCTTCCGCTGGGGTCTTTTGACAACAGTTCCCATACTCAAGAAAGGAGTAGAAGCTCCTGCAAAAACTATAAATGGATTACCTTGACCTTTAATTACTAGGATTATGACATCTATTATGCTTCGTCGACTGAGTGAAGCTCAGAAGGCAGATAACATGAGAAAAATCGGGTATCGACTTAGACGAGAATGTACTGGTCAAATTTTCACTCAAGTTCGAAAGTGTCCTTTGTAGGAAAATCCAACAATTGTCGACTTGAAACAGTCGGTTCCTTTCGTACATTTGAACACAGCGGTAAAGAGGCGGACATTGGTAGATGCTAGCATTTCATATTGCCTCTTCAGTACCAAATTACAATAACCAGGAACATATACATATATAACATTAGTGAGGTGGAGGAGGATGAAGAAATAAAATAGCAAATGAGGTGGAGGGCAACAGCGTAAAATTATTAGATCTATGAGAGTCTAAGGCTTACACATAATTGTTTTTGTACACACAATGCTGGCTTGAAACGACTGGTCGCGACCGTCTCAGAGAAACGCGGTGAACGCAGATCAATGTGGCACGTTATAATCCTGAATGTTGATTCGGGATTAATCTGGTAACCAGTGACCAACATGTGTCTGGTGATAGATGAAGCCGGAATTTTGCGTGATCCCAGGACGAAGTAAGTAGACTGAGACCAAGCGTTGGGAACCTAAAGCGTATCAACACTGCACGATAGCGTATTATGGAATTATGTCAAACCCATGCTCATCGTCTACATCTGGTGGAGGACCTGCCGCTTTTATGTTGCATTACATTTGTTAACGTTGGCAAAATGGTTGTTGATCGAACGAAGAAACCGAATCTGGAACGTCTTTACAGGATCTCTTAGGAGAGATCCAAAGATGAACCATGCCCTCGTGATCCCAATAAGTACGTTCTGGACCTATCTTCTAGACCACTTGATGTGCTACAGTTGGAAGCAGTTTCGTTAAGACTTGAATACAAAGTTGATTCAAATAAGCTGGACCGCATATCAATAGACGCTCAGTTTGAGAATCTTTCTGACCAGTTTTCAGATTTGCATACTACTAGCTTGGACGATCATAATTGGTTCAAAACAAAACTGACCGACATTGCCTATGAGTTTATTAGGACACAATCAAGAGATAAATGTGTTCTCACAACTCATCAATTTGAATCCCTAGAAGACCTGAGAACTAAGAACGCTGTTGTGTTGAAGCCAGATGAATCTTCCGGTGCTGTAGTTATGGATAAAGAAGAGTATACTCGAAACATGTTATCCATACTGAACGACGAAAGCAAATTCCAACGTGTCGATAAAGTGGAAAAGGTGACTCATGTGGAAGCAAGAATAATTCGACACCTTGATTTGTTGCTGCTACCTCGAATAATTGATGAAGGTACTTTTAAATCTCTAAAAACCCAGTGGTTCATCAACACCGCAAATGTATGGCTTACCTAAAACAAACAAACCAGGGTTACCACTCAGATCGATTCTATCTGTGAGCAATGCCCCACAACACAAACTGGCTCAATGGTTGGTACAGGCTCTGACGCTATTCAAACGGAAATTCGACACATATATCATTAAAGACTCATATGGTTTGATTGAAGATCTCAACAAAGTCAACCTAGCAGACAAAGTCATGTGTTCAGTAAACGTTCAGTCACTGCTTACGAATGTTTTATTGCACGAGACGATTTAATTTATGTACAGTCTCAACGAGACTGAAGGTTTTGATATAAAAATTCCCATAGATGTGTTTGAACTATCTCCATTACTGTGCACGGAGAACAACAGTTAATTTTCAGAATAAGCCTTATCGACAAATAGACGGGGTCGCCATGGGGAGCCCACTAGGACCGATGCTAGCGAATTTGTTCATGCTGATGGTAGAAAGGTAAATGGGTTAGGACATTTCGTCGCTGCCGTTGTATAAACGTTTTGGATGACATCCTGATGTTTGCGCAATTTTCGCAAACGATCGATGAGATAGTAAACCGGTTCAACGTATGTTATGCTAATCTGAGTCACCTGCGAGCTGAAAAAGAACGGATGCCTACTGTTTTTAGACATCCTCAACGGTCGCAAGGATAATAGATCAGTAAGGAGGTATATGTACCGAAAGCCTACCTGGACTGGTCAGTACACTCATTTCACCAGCTTTACAACAATGAAAAACAAGCGAGCACTGTTCAGAGAATTGTTTGCGCGTGTTAGACGCATTTGTTCATCAGAATGTTTAGCTGATGAGCTTCGACTGCTTACAACCTCGTTGCAGGATAATGGGTATCCGCTGAGATTTATCAACGGACACGGCCAGCAACGTATAGCAGTAGACAAGATTTCCACGGCTGGGAAGAAGAAAGTTTACATTGAACTACCATTCAAAGGTGGCACTTCTTCACTTCGAACCACAAAAACGTCTTGTCGCCTCCATTAAGCGAGCATACAATGCAGCTAAAATCGTAGTCGTTGACCAAACTCGTAAGCTACCGTTACCTTTAGTAAAGGGAAAACGAACTATAGGCGCCAACTCACGCTGTATGTATAAATTTCGGTGTAACTTTGGCGAACGTTAGATCAGCAGAACTGCTTGAACTCTAGGATGAAGGAACATTCGCCGAAATGGGTTCAGGATGCGACTGCGCAGTCTATTTTCTTCGTCCCGGGATCACGCAAAATTCCGGCTTCATCTATCACCAGAAACATCTTGGCCACCGGTTACCAGACTAATCCCGAATCAACATTCAGGATTATAACGTGCCACATTGATCTGCGTTCACCGCGTTTCTCTGAGACGGTCGCGACCAGTCGTTTCAAGCCAGCATTGTGTGTACAAAAACAATTATGTGTAAGCCTTAGACTCTCATAGATCTAATAATTTTACGCTGTTGCCCTCCACCTCATTTGCTATTTTATTTCTTCATCCTCCTCCACCTCACTAATGTTATATATGTATATGTTCCTGGTTATTGTAATTTGGTACTGAAGAGGCAATATGAAATGCTAGCATCTACCAATGTCCGCCTCTTTACCGCTATGTTCAAATTGCCGATTTCTTCGACTATGAAAGTGCGTTCGATTCCCTTGACCGATCTACATCTTAACAGTTACTCAAACGCAGCGATGTACCGAACATGGACGTAAGCATACTGTCAACACTTTATTCCTATACTTCAGATCAAATTCGGAGATTGTGGTGGACTGTCTGACTTGTGCGGCACCAAAAGGGCGCACGTCAAATTTGTCCAATCTCACCAATTTTGCTCAACTTTTTCGTAAGCGAAATAATGGGAGACTGTCTACGACACTCACACGACGCCGATGCGGAACTCCTCTCTGGTAGACTACTGTCTGATCTCAATTGTGCTGTTTTCTGACAATTTTCAAATAGCACAACACACGCTCGGCCAACTGCCTCTGAATACGCTTTGCAATCCTGAAGTGCAAAATTTCTGTTGCACGAGTGAGGTGATTACGAAGGTATGATGATGTAGATATAATGAAGATCTGGAGGTTGCTGACCCGTTTGTGTGATCAGGATATTGCGTGATCCGCGTTGGAGTTATTGGGAAAGAAATAGAACTTCACGTCTGCGAGGTTAGTGTCGATATTCGTCTATCTAGAACACCTCTGGCGACAGAGACATCTCTCTTAGGCACAAAGTTCCAGCGTATGAGGCGGTTGTGATTGCTGCGCTACTTTGTGGCAACGAAACCTGGCTGTTCAGAGCACCAGACTTGAGTCGCCCTCAGGTATTTGACCATAGGAGGTGTGCATTCGATCGCTTGCAACCGGTCGCTCCAACAGGTGAGGAACGAAGAGTTCGGCAATCTGTTATTTGGTAACGGGTTTCTTTGTTCAACCCTAAGGCATGCATAGATTCAGACGGTACACCAAGCATTTTGTTGATGGTCCGGCCGACTGGTGAAAAGCGTGAGCTGGACAGATGATGGTCTGACGTAGAGAAATGAGACCGGTCAACAAGGAATTGGCCAAAGTAGGTCACTTTCGTCTCCCACGTAGAAGGCGGCTGGATACTTTGTGTGAAATAGCGGCAACTCAGGCCTAGTTGGACGAGTGTTGTCGTCTAAGTTAATTGGTTACGAGGTAATTATAATGACGCGGGTATGGATTGTTAGTCTGCAACGTGTACGCACTTTCCCATTGAACGTTTGAATATAGATATGGTTGATTTTAGTGATTGGGTACACATTTCCCCTTATTTTTTCGGTTTTTAGCTTGAACTTGTTCTTATATTCACGACTGTGTGACAGTTAAGCAACAGCGTCGATCATTGATATGTTGTCTTTGACAATGATGATGAACACAGGGCTGTATTGGTGGTTAAATGCATTATCAGCTTGAGGTATCCTTTTGGACGGACAATAAATTGGTTCTTGTCACTCAGCTCATTGGAAGTGTGATCCAGTTAAACAAGTGGCAGCTTATGCATGAACAAAATCACTGACATCTTGAAATCTGAAAATGCCTATGCGATTACTGAACAACTTACCTTTAAGGCTCCACGCGCGTACTTCCCCACCTAAGTTTTCGTGGTGAAACCGCCATTCATCTGTCTGATCTTTCAAGTCAAATTGGTCGCTAACTTTTGTATCTAGTGATTGGCAAGCTAAAAACAGTGGAAATGTGTTCAGGTGAACAAAACGTTAACGGGATTAATGAACGATGCTTAATGAACTACTTCATTCACCCCGGATGAGTAGTTAATCAACCGGTGCAATAGCAAAGATGTAATGAGTCGCAAATGAAAACCACACGCTTCTCATAACAATTCTGAACTAGTTAATCGGCGCTATCTGCTCCTGTCCGTTTCTTATCCAAGGGTGTAATTACCTTATTGAGAATAGACCGGGCAGTCGTGATGATCCAGCACACAACATAGGTATTTTCATGGGGCACAGCAACATTCTAATCGGGATTACGGTCAATAATTGATGACGAACCAGTCAAACGGTGTGCATTTATCGAATAATCCACCTTGCCAGGTTGTCTCTAATTAAATCAGCGTCCAGCAGCGAATGGTTTTTACTCATGGGAGTTGCGTAACCAATGATAAGCTGACGCCTGTGTATCGTGCTTAAAAACCGGGACTGATTATTTATTATATAGCAATGCATCACAGTGTTCCAACATGCATATTCACAATTTTCTCGTGCGGGCCGGGAGAGTAATCAGAGATATTTCGTTTGGCGGTCCACCAAACAGACATCACGGAAGAGGCAGAGATAATGACTGAATCATCAAGGTGCCTGCTATTGATCACACTACTTGAGCAGGAGAAAGAATGAACACATAAACGAATTGTTTTAATCAAGCACCGGGCCAAAAACTAAGCCATTTTTCCACAGGATAGAATACCCTTTTCGTGAGCAAACTTCCTTAAGATGACCTTTGGACAACTTCAGGTAGTAACCAAAGGCCTATCAGTCTTCAATTTGCGCTCAGCTTTCAGATCAGTTCGTTCATCAAACTTTAATCACAGTGAATGAGGAGTAACCAATATATTCTTAAATGAACCGAAAATGCACTCGATTGCCTTCACATTATACTATATTCACCCACATGGTAGTGGAGGAAGTCTAGTGAGTTCGGCGTGCACGTAGCTCTTCTGTATGGTTTCCAAAGTTGGTCAGTAAAGTGTGTCCTAAGACCGTCGGTTTTTGATCACCTATGTCTTCGTGAGATGATGCATCTGTGATAAAAGCACTGTATAAACAACGGCGCCGTCCCTTGGAGGGTTTGAGGAGAAAGTGTGCTGATCTTGCCATATGCACAATTTTTGCCGTCCCTTAGAACTTCCTCAAAATCTGGATCAGCCTGTATGTAGTGATTAGCGATTGAAGTGGATTAGAGGAATGAGAGCTCTGAACCCAAGGTGGCTCCGTAGTGTGTTGCTGGCTACTTAAATGAAGCCCACATGTACTGTCAGAAAACGTGAGATCAATTGTATTGTGTGATTGTTCATCCCCATTTATTAACCCTTTCCTTTTTTCGGTTTTTCTTAATTTCATCATTTCTAGCATACAAACCATGCTATGTCAACCGACTGGATTGTAAAGAACATGAAGTTCATTCACATGTTCCACATCAAAACAAGATTAAAATTCCAACTTGAATCAGAAAATTCAGTGGCAGCAAAGTCAAAATTTCTATTAGGGCGTTCACGTCTAGGCCACCTCTAATCCACATACATGATAATAAGCACCGGTGATTTCCACAAACAAAAGCCGTGAACGCCGGCCACATATCAGATAAGGCCAAAGATGGGGAAATCCAACGCAAGTCAAAATAGGCAAGAATGCACGTATCAAATAAGGATCAATTTTCACCCGTCTGGTATCAAAGCCATAGATTGCAGAAAATGTAACGAGACATGAGACATAGCAAGCGAAACAACCACTGATCGAGTGCCATTCTAAGCGGCATCCGGGCCAAGGACAGAAAAATGAAAATATTACCTAAATATACGAAGAATCTTGAACTTCAGTATTGAAAAGTTAGAAAAAATCAAAAAATATCCTTGCGTACAATTCGGTTATCGGACAGTAGAAAAAAGGCAGCAGGTATGTTGAACTTAACTCGACAATAAACATGAGTAATTCTGCGCGATAAGGGAAAACCGGGGAACACAACTGCTCAGCAGACAAATAAGGCGTTAAAAACAGGAGCCAATAAAAGATGAAGATAAAATGAGAATAAGACGCAAAGTATGCAAACAGCAACTACAACGACGATCAGCATGCGGAAATGAAGGAGAAAAATAAGCAAGACCACTGAGAGCGAAGGCAGTCAAGTCCGTAGATGATTCATAAACTAAACTACTCAAATGGAATAAGTAGTATAAAAATATAATAAATATCTGCTGGCGCCGGCGATCGTGCTGTCAGGTGATCGAGTCTGCTCTGAGAGTCAATGAAAGATAAGCGATATGGCCAATTGATCTATGCCACGTTCTGAAAAGAAAAACTGGTGAAATTCGTAGTAGAAAATACACATTTACAGAAAAAGACTGGTCACAAGAAAGGTAGAATAATTGAGATAGAAAAGTGAACGGACAAGATACATGGTGACGGGTACTCGATGGCTAGTGGAAAAAAGAGCAGACAATTAATTCAAAGATAATCAAGTTTAGTTACACACACATACTGTCATATTTACACAGACCATTTCACGCGGCAGAAAAGAGAGCAAGGAGAACTCAAGGAGAGACGAACCGAAATAGATTCAAAGACAGCGTACTGTTTAACTGATGGAAAATAAAAGAATTTTAGGAGTCAAATGGAACAGGTCAACCTCACATAATAAATAACTCTGTCATAATTAACCGAAATTCATAGATACACTAACAGCTGACTGGTCCAAGTCTGACCTGCACATATACGCAAGTACCAACTCTACAAATGCACGAGGAACCGGGGGCTGTGGAAACAACGTTCACGGGTTCACAACCCAAGAAGCCTTAGGTGAGCATCACAACCAGTGAGAAATAAGGTACAAATGCTGAGTCGGGTGAAGTGGCGCGAGAAATAAAGATGCCCAACCACTGCTTCACCGGTATGAGATGTAGCTGAGGAGGCGCTGTCCAAACGCCTTATCATTCACCAGTGTCCGTGGCTATTGTTCCCGTTCGACACGTAGGTTGAAGTTACCGGTAGGAGTGGTTGTGAGGCTGTTGGGGACTGTGAGGCTGAGGATTTGCCTGTCCACTGAGAGGAGAAATTATTTTGACTGGCAACGGTGGCAACAGGTTCGGAGTCCACAGAGAGAGGGGTGAAACTAAGGCAACGTAGCTGATGCACCGGATGTGTGTTTTGAGGCATATTCACTGAGAAGAAAGGACAACAATTGTTGTTACTGATGGCGGCGTTGGATGGGGAGGAAAACGACACAGAAGAGGAGCAAGATTTGTTGGCAACTGAAGAACCAGTGATTGTATGACCGGTGATACCGGAAGATGAGTCGTTAGCCACAGCCGTGCCGGTGGAAGCGACGGAGCACCCGATAGATCCATTGTTTATACTGGGTACAGAGCCAGTTTGGAAAGGCGAGCCACAGACGGAACCGTTTACCAGACTTCGATAAAGATTTTGTGCTACCTGGCTGGGTGAACCTATGATGGGTAATTGATAGGTATACCATCAGAAAACAACATATAAGTTCACCATACGGAGAGTACAAAAAGCACACACACACACTCAGATGTAGACAAATGTTTTTGCAATCGAACGGAAATATGAGCGGTAAGTAACATGAGTGATGTATCAAAACGACAAGGAATAACAAGCAACTCACGGCTGGCTCGACTTCCAATGCGTGGCATTCCATACTGTTGTGCCATGTTGTAAAGCATGTCAATCAACTCCGGAGTAATCTGGAGGGGAGTAGAACATGGTTGTGTGTAAATAAGTTATCAGCCTTTACATCATAGTGTGCACTACCCGTATATATGTTAGACCACTTGAGACACCCGACAAGATCTACATACTAGTGAAATATGTTTAACGTAATGTATCTATGTAGAGCTATGTGCCGGTTGTCTGAACACCACATGGATTCGTGTTTTCGGCATTCGCACAAATCGTTATATACTGGGCTACATATGGGTGGCTTCATGGAATGTAAGACAGTCTGAACTTAGAAAGTAACTGTCGCAGTAACCCAGAATTCATATCCATAATATTATGAATGACGATGGGTGTCGCAATGGCTTGACTCTCTCAAAACCCTGTCGACTGATATCGACTGAACATCACTCAGAGTTGAACATAGATTTCACATTCGGGCAGACTTTCTAGCCAACTTCTTTCGAAAAAAAGCATTAGCCTCGAGTATCGCTTTTGTTAAGGTAGGTCAGTAGTACATATACCTGCCGATGTCCGTATTTGAACTCTGATCAACAAAGCTTCCACGAGACAACCGCTTTCGTTGACCACTGCACCAGTGACTTCATATTAGACAAGAGTGAATCGCCATATCTGAACGATAAATCACTTTTGCTTGCAAGTAATGATCGGTCTGTTAGATTGTCTCGACAAGAGACATAATTACTATCTGTCAACTCAAGTCGATGGCTCACGATTGCAATGTAGGACGGAGTATAAGGCCCTATCTCAGTGAGGGTATGTGCTACTAACGAGCTACAGCAGAAATGAAACTGAAGTCAAGTATTCTTTTTTTTGATGCCGGCTGATCGAAATTGATGACGATGCTACACAGACGTCTTGATGGACAAGATACTTTGGTTATGATCCGGTGCAAACAAGATTGAAAATAATATTAGTGTCCGACACAACCGCACACGTCTCTTTAAAAAGTGTGATCTGTTACCGCGTCACACTCTCGGCTTCCTACGCTAAAACACAGTGAACAATCGCAGTCAGCAAACGAGCAGTCAGCAATACGAGGCAGAACGTCATCTTAATACCATAGCAACGATATAGTATACAATCTGAGAACACGGAAATTAGCTCTTTGTTTCGAAAATTTGAAACTGGTTCCCATCAAGAATTTCTACAGAATAATTAAAGAACGTAAATATGGACAGTTTTTCGCACGATCTGAACACATATTTGATAATGTGAAGCAGTTCTGTCTACAGAGCAACCTATCTGTTTCATTACTCAGTTTCAGCGAATGACTCTATAAACATTCATTTATTTAGTGGGAGAAAACATGTCAATGGATGTCCCGGGGTGTGGAGTATTTCATTAAGTAAGAATTAAGTCTCCCTTGAGGTGTCTATAATTCATTGAGAACTGACCTAGCTGTACCGGTCTTTCTGATTACGGGGTTTCATTATTCTAGTGGTCCTTCTCTGAACACTCCCGGTAAGCGTCAAATTTTTAGTCAGATAACGAGGGCAGGCGTATGTGTTTATGTCGAGATTTGGACGGACTTTGGAGGTGAACACGACAGGAAACACTTCAGAGTGGAAGTTTCCACAAATTCATTCGTCCTAAGAGAGTCATTGTAACTTTTTGGTCATGGATGCACAATTTGTGGACAGACTCAGGCTGTCTTCCAGTATGTTCCCTGGCTCTCGTTCGCATGATGACACGAATAGCTTTGTATCGCCAAGGTGACAGACATCAAAACGATGATGGCAACTGTGAATGACCTTATACATTATTGACATTGATCGGCAAGTTGTGTGATATGGACCACTGGTTTAGACAGTTCAACCCGTTCTGTAAGGTTCTTACATCGTCCGGACACTTTAGAACACGTCAGCTTTGCGTCACTGGTTTAAAGCAACATCAGTGATTTGACCATGCTAGACAGTTCAAGAACGAAAAAAATGAACAACGCAGATCCAGGGATTAATCTTTGTGGAACTCTGCTGTTGACAGTGAACCACTCTGGCAACTGTCCATTCACCTTGACGTCAAGCCTACATTCAGTCAGATGATTCTCAAGCCACGTGAGTAAGCGTTCATCGAGATCACAGCTGTTGAATTTCTGCCGCAAGATGGAATGATCAACCTAGACAAAGGCTTGGAAAGGTAAGTTCTGTGTCGGCAGCCTTCGTCCAAAAGTCACCAGCAATCATCAGATAGGTGACACATGAATATCCCCTAAGAAGGCTATGTTACTGTTTGGCGATGGGTTGGTCTTCAACCCTGGCTTAGAAAGAATCATTATACAAGCTCCTCATTACTTTGGAGATCACTGAAAGCCACGTTATTGTTAGATAGTTGGTTGGGTCATTTCTGCATCCGCCTTTGAAGATGGGTGTGATCAAGAACTGTTTCCGGGCTTCCGGTAGACAGCCAGTTGATAAAGAGCAATTAGAAAGTACTGCAAACAGTTCTGTTAATTCCGTGACACCGTTTTCCAGAACGACAGGGAATATGAGGTCTGGAGCGGGTGACTCGTGATTTGGTAAGTTCTCCGATTTGATCTTTACTTGTGATGTTGAAATGTGTGATAGTCCAGTTAAGTTGCTTTTAATGTGCTCAAAAGTCACTCGCGATTTGCAGTTATGCATACTTGATAGCAAAATCCATCCTCTCTGACAACAACCGTGGTACGACTGCGCCACATGACATACTCAACAAACAGAAGCTCAGTCGGTTATGGGTGGTACTCTTCCCAGGCTGAACGTTTCAATGTAGTCTCAGATGTTTGGTTCTAATTATTGGATCGGGGATACTCTACTGGAACAGGGTTGTTAGTAACATCGAAGAATTCCTCAACGATGAGCTGCCAGTTATAATCTAGAGCGAGCGTGGTAATAGACGTCAAGCCACCCGATCTTCCTGAACCGTGTGTTTATTAATGCGAAATCTATCCTATGGTAGTCCTTTAGACTAATAGTTTGAGGAAATATACTGTCTAGTTTCGTACAGATAGTTGAATTCAATTATCCCATGATCACTACAACCAAGTAGAATCATGGTTTTCAAATTGCTCACCATGTGAACTTCATTGGTGAATAGAAGTCACGAAGCTCTTTCAGTCTGTTAAAAAGCCGTGTTGGTGTAAAATAATAGCGGGAGGCAGTCTGACTGTCTACAGTAAGCATAGCAGATGAATCTACCAGAGGAGATTGATCGAGTGTGAAAGGTTGAGTCACCGTGTTGTAGTGTGCTTTGAGAACGCCACCCTCTATGCGAGTGGCAGCGAGTCGGGCTTTTTAACTCCTACAATAGATTCGATATCTGCAGAAATATTATCGTTGCCACTCTCAGGAACAATTGCACTGGGCTTAGTGAAAATATGCAGTTACCTCTATTCGGAACTGACGTTTATTGGTCTGCCAGAAAAGTACCTGGTCCCTACAGGCAACTGTGAGTGGGTTGCAGACCAAGCTGAATGCGTTCGTTTCGCCATTTTTTCTGTAGTCGAGATGCACTTATCAAGATGAGGTACATAGGCTGAGGCAGACCATCTACGCCGGCTATTTCTAGGTCAGAGAGACCAACGAGTGAAGCTAAGAGTCGCCACTGGTTTAGATTATGTACCACTTAATGACATCAGAACCTTTCGAAGCAAGAACACTGAGTACATTAATAGTCCTGCGCCTGCATTCATCAAATCCTCGCGTCTCAGACGTCCGCAGGTCTAACAGAGCCTTAGGAAATGGCCATAAATCCGTAAATTGACACTAGGCATATTTCTTATCCACAAAGTTTTTCCTCTCGAAAATATAGATTCCTGTGTCAATCAGTAGAAATTTACAGGTGCTGAATCTAGAATTTCTAGTCGACAAGTGACAGGCGTAGTAGTCCACATAGGCCTGTTCATTTAGCATTAATTCCGGCATTTGAACTTTTACGAGTGTCGTTTTTAACTCAATACATGACTGACCAAGCCTTATTGAGTTGACCTACCATTCAACTGATACCAGGCTCTATAGAAAAACGACCGGCAAGTTAGTGTACCTCTTGGTCACGGTGATCATGAAGTCAGCATATTTGACTTAATAGGTGAAATGAAGATACTTCCCCGATTCAAAACTTCGTAAAGAACTTTCATAAAGTAGATTAAATATACGTGAACAAAGAACTTAGCAATATATGTTGGTCTGATGCCTCAGCGTATCCACCACTCGATGATCACTGACAGTCAATTGTGGATACCGTTACTAAAGTCGTCAATCAGGTAACCTAGACGACCAAGCCGCAAAAACTCACTCTAGCATTGTACGGGATATTTATTGACAGTAAGAAGACCAGCTTGGAACACGTATCACTTACAAAGAACTAAAAAAGCATACGATAAGTAACTGTATGATTTGCAACCAGGCAAAAGCCACTGTGCTGGTCGACAAAATTCAGTACCAGCTAGATCTGAACAAAAAGTATAGTGTAAATGTAGAACCGCTCTACAACACTGCTGCATTCATCACCGAAAGTCATCTCGTAAACTTTACTCTAGTATTGAAGAAATATGCTAGAGACGATAAGTCTACTCTGTGAACTTTTTAACCAATGCCTCTGGGAGAGCAAAGCCTGGAAAGTGCACATAATGTCACCTAAGTCTGAAAACGGTGATCGTAATGGGCTAACTAACTACAGGTCATGTGTATTATTATCGATTTCTATGGAGAGCTTGATTAACTATCAGTCGCGTAAGCATTCCAGCCGACCTGCACTGTTGCCTGAGTATCGACATGGATTATGAAATGGGGTTCTCGTGTATAACCAACTTACTCGCTGCTCGGGAAGACTGAACAAGGTGAATGACAGGTAAATCAGATGACGTGGTTTCTTTTTAGACTTTTGTTAAGTCTTCGATCGAGTAGAACATTGAACATTCTGTGTGAAGTTTGGTGAAGTTGGTGTATAAAGTCAAACTCCTGTGGCTCACCGACTATCTCCAAGATCGCCGCTTTAATGAAAAGGCGAACGATACATTTTCAGACTGGTATTGTACGTCCAGCGGTGTGCCACGAGGTATCACACTAGAACTTTTGCTCTCTATTTCGCAGCTTGTCAGTTTCCAGTTGCTATCATATGTCGATGACAATCAAATCTGGCGTGTGGAGGACACTGTGACTGAAAGAGAGTGAGCTACGAAGTAGTTTAAAAGTATTACATCACTCCGTCACAGAAAACCGACTCTAATTAAACGCAACTGAATATAAGATGATACACCTCTGTCATTCCGGCTGCACAGATAACTTTCTGGCAAGCCAAAAACTGGGTACCAAAACACGTGAATGCGACTATTGCACGATTGTCACAGGTAACCTTGGTCTGTATGTCAGCAGTGGGTCAGTGATACTTAGGTTACTCTCTGAACCGTTTAAACTGTTTCATCATTATTTACAACTTGCTAATGTATCCCAATACTGAGCTGATCAGTTGAACTTATTTTTAGTTTGTGAAGGAAATTTGCTTTATTGAAAAAGAACAATATAGAATATTGTGACTCCTAACGAGAAGATCAGGCAAACCTAATCACTACTCACAAGAGATTACAGTTGAATGTAAAGATACAATAATTCGATCGTGTTTAATGTGAAGCCGGTGACGTAGTGGTCAATACGGTTGCATCATGAAGGCGATATCAGCCTGAGCAAGAATGTACACTACTGACAAAGTCTAACAAGAAAGAAATTTGAGTCTAGTGCTTTTCGAAAGAGGCTGACTGAAAAGGTTATCTGAATGGATCAGATTGGATCAAATTCCAGTAGTGTCCAACTTGAACCAAACAAATTCTAGAATACTCATCAAACCAGTTTTGCTGCGACAGGTAAGTTTGACACTGATTGTAGCCATAACACATTTTGGGGGTTGTGGGCAGTTTGTTCGATTGTCGCTTGACGATATCCACAAAGTTGTGGGATAATTCTCGGCAGAAATAGTTTCTGCCCTCTTTGGCACCGAATGTCTTCCTGTTCTACATGAATGCACTCCCAGTCACTGTGTCAGATACATCTTCTGTATCGATCAACGTGTGAGGGTACACTGACAGCTGTTCCTTCGCAATAAACGTTGTCTACCCCACTTATTGTTGTAGAAAGGTAGAATTGAAAACCTCTACATATGTAATGATTCGACTACACTGAGTGATAAAGCGTCCTGGTGGATACAGCAATTCTGGAGACTCTGAAAAATAACGAAGGAATTCAGAGCAGAACTATGCCCAATGTGTGATGCAGGTTTGGTCAACAACCATCTGGAGTAGCATCAATCATTCTATCAAGCAGGGTGCAGGTTGACCACCTCCCACTGCAACTGGATGAACGTGTTCTAACGGAAAAGCAACTGAACGATTTTTTATGGAATGCACTATTATAAACCTTACAGTGAGAAAATTTGGTCGAAAGCAGTGACGCTCAGTAAGCGCGTCAGTATGCTATTTCAAGGGTAAAATATATAACAGCCCATAGAATCTGAATAGATGCTTTGCATCAAACGGGTAAAGAAGGTGGAGTTCAGTGGGTAATGAAAATTCCAGGCAATTTGCTATGGAAAGATCATCGAGGGAGGACAGGCAACAATAGATAATAAACGAAAAAGCACGATTTCAGTAGGCTGCTGATAAGACGCAAATTTACCACACAAGGCTATACGAAGACAAAAGTATAGACGTATGAAACAATGCTATGAACAACTTATGCATGAAATCCGCCTACGCAAAGCCGATAGGTGTAGTGTTGTCAAATGGATCCAAGCATGATAAATGGCTGTTCAAGGTCAGACAGGTAGACGATGAACGTGTGGATCAAGTAGCAATAATCGTTCACACATTTTCTGTTACATCAATTTGATTGATTTTCTGTTCATCAGTTGCATCAGTAGTTTAGTTATCTTTTTATCGATCTGCTTACAACCTATTGAATTCACATAATGTGTTTGTTGTTTTTCTTCTAAAAAGCGAACTACACTAAAGGTGTGTTTACCAATTACAGAATTATCAAGTGTAACGAAAGTTTTATCAAGAGACTTTGGATATTCGGGTAGGAAGCCTTTGTAATCGTTTACACAGGCGATGCTGAACAACATACTTTGATTACTTAAGGGTGGTCAAATATGCTACCTCACTTTCATATGAAAAGTGAACATTTGTTTGTAAATTTAAGAAACATTATGGTGTTGAATATTTTAGTTCAAATGGTTATTTTCAAGGATAAAAATCACGTGCGGTCATTTCTTTTATTAGCAAACTACACCTTTTCAGTGTTGTGTGACAGGTGGGCGTTAGTATCTGTTTGTGAGCCAAAAAAATCGGATATAATGAAGAGCAGAAAAACTGTACACGTAACGAACGAGGTTATGGGTAATGAACTGGGCAGTTCTGGTGCAGAACTAAGGCTTATTACAAATCGTCACTTGACATGTCAAAGTTTTCGAACACATTCGCCAATGGGGAAATGGTAATCCTTAATGGTATACATCGAACACTGGAGCAGCTAAAGACGTAAAAAGTTTAGAATAATCGTCCAAAATTAAAAAAAAGAACAACCGCAATCACGTCAAGAACTCACCGCAGAGGCCGGAGAATTTCGGATCAAATTTACAATTTCCTGACCCGAATTTAAATCTTTGTTGAAGCTAAGTGGTTGTAAACTGGAGAATGTTGCGGGTCCGCCACGTGAATCCCCATGCCAACGAAATCCTTCAGTTGTGTTCCCCGCTACGGCGGGAGTGAGTTGAGGGGGCGGCGGTGTTAACGTTCGGGCCGTCGTCATCGTTGTCGCAAACGATTTGGCAGAGAAACCAGATTTGGTTGACTGGGTGTTACTGATGTTTAACTGTGACGATTTTCCCAGAATAGATGAACCGGGAGTACCACCAGAGACGTTGGCAGGCAGGAATCTTTGATCCGGTAACCAATCAGGATTTGTAGTACCAACTGGTGAACCATATCTGCTGATATTGTTTGTTTGGGCAACCAGAGAACCCGGATCAAGCGAGTTCTCATTCGGACTGGTACCGACAAACGGAAGGCTACAGGCCGATGCACTGCGGCGTGAATTATACGGAGTGGCACAGCTGCAGTGTATGAAACAGTAGAACATACGAAATGTGAGGTGAAGCGTGTACGATAAACGAAACGAAAAAAGGAAGACGGTCCAGTGGTAACAGTGCTATTTGTGAAACGTAGAAGAATAGAATCGCGTCAAGACCAACTGGGCTGGTCTGATCACATTCTTGTCGAGTGAATTCTGATGGAATTCGGTTTACATGTGACAAATTATGTACATTCCATCGTGGTAAAGACGAACAAGTTGAGTGAATGAGTATTTATCCTTAGGAATTCAACCATGCCATGTTACATGCAACGGATAAATATTGGACTTTTGTCCCGGGACTTCCATAGAGCCCATATGTAATGTAATCGATTATGTGGAATATGTACGTAAACAACGAGTTGGCGAACAAACTGTTTACCGCTGTTCATCAACAGGCCAGCTGCGTTACAGGTTGTTCGAACATCGAGCAGTATCAAACGAATATCGGTCAAAAGTCGTACAAGCTCTCTTCCGCTTAGACTTGTTGGGATAATGATGGGAAATTCAGAGTACAGAAGTAGTTCACTCCTCCAAAAGCGTCAAAAGAGACCATCAAGAGAAAAGAGCGGGAGGAAAAATCATTTCGCTAGCTTGCTAAGCCAGTGGTGATGCACGCTTGTCAGTGGTACACCAACAACGATCTGCTGTTATCTTTCAAACGTGATGCGCCACGAACAACAGACGAGGCGGACCCAATGGGAAACCACTCAAATACTAAATGAGTAGTGTGGTAGAAGAGAATTAGGACCACCTGTGAACATAGGACAGCTGGACGACACAATTCTACAGCAAAATCGCACAACAGACGGAGAAGCCTGCACCCAGCAGAACGAGTGCTGTCGGAATCCACTGGATCAATCAGCTTGTTGTCACAGATCTCGATTTTCCCTTGAAACCTAAACAAAAGCGGAACGAGTGAACTCTCGAGGTGATCGGGCAGTCAGAACATTACTCACAGACGAAACTGGTTGAGCGTTCACATATGTTAATTCGGTCGTGCCTAATCCGACGCCAATAGCACAGTGGTGAACAAGGTTGCCTCACGAAATTCTAACGAGCTCTAACCTCAACCGTGTCAAAGATATGCACTACTGACAAGCTCTAACAGGAGCGAAGCTTCAGTCCAGTGCTTCTTTTCGAAAGAGGCCGACTGGAACGTCTATGAGAATGCGACGACTGTGATCAATTGTGGAGGATGCTCAACTTATAAAGATTCGAAAAGATGAAGTATATGGGATTCCTGTTTTCAGATGATTACCAGTCAACGATATCTAAGAAGGGCCTCGCAGCAACGGTACCAGAAACCAATAACACATCGAGATTGTAGTACGGCGCGTCAACGTGATACCTACTTCCTCGATCGCAAACAATCAGCCTATGCATTTCAAATTCCACTACCTGGATAGATGTCACTGTATGGACTGCTTACATAGGGAAGCGGTATTAGAATATTATCGGCCACTGCCTGGGTTCAAATTTGGCGTTCAATGTGATTGAGAAGAGTGGAAATTATCAACTGCTCATAACCACGCTTCCATGGATAACCGTTAACTACCAAGCGTTACCAATAACGGTGTGCGTAAAAACAACTAACTGTGATGCTGACTACTGTGGTTTTAACATACACATAAGAACTACACATCTGTTCTTTGGCTCGGTTTTTTTGTATGCATTTTTAGACGAATCTTTTACAACGATCACATCACACACTATGCAACTGATGAGCATGAGAAACTTGTGCGTTAGTCAGTGTTCAAATAGGTGAACAACACAAAAATGTTTCACAAGGAGAAACGTCTCTTGTGCTTCTGTTGAGGTTGAGGTAGGATACCGCAATTCAGGCTTAGGGAAACTCGTAATCCAAACTTTATATGTAGCTAACAGTTCAACATACTCACTAAGTGATTTTTTTTGGAGCGATAAGGAAAACATTCTTGGGTTTGAGAGTATACGTCATCACAACTAAGTTCATTGGAGTACGGTGTTTTGTAACGTCAGATCACAGGGAAACAATTCAACATGGTCCACCTACCTGACCAACAACGGGGATCCGTAAGCACTGGCCAACAAAGCCCCTATCATCTCAATTGCGCGCCGTTCACAGGTCGGACTCCGACCAAGCTCCGGATAACCTGTCTGCCCACCACCAACAGCAGCCAGATTTTTGTTCAAGGCACTGATGGTAGTTGTAGTCCTGGCAGAGTGAGCCACACTGCCAGTTTTGTCAGAATCGGTAGGCGTATGCAACACAGAACTACCTGATCGTTTGACCATGATATCTCGTAGTTCCTCTTCTTCCTCATCTTCATCCTCGGCTTCCCCATCCTCTTCCTTCGCCTCACCATCCGCGTTGACTGACACGTCCATATGGCTGCTTAGTTTTCGCAAGTCGGTTGCCGTACGAGCAACAGATAGGCCGGTGGTGGATAGGAATCCGCCCGCACTGGAGGATGAACCGGAGGAACTGGGGCGACCCGAACGACTCTGGACGGGAACTGAAAACGAGATAGAGGAGGATGTAAGAGGCAATTATTAACTAGTACAATCAGAAAGACAAAGTTAAGACAAAACAAGCCATCGCACGGAAATGGCAAACAGTACTTCATCCCTCATTTTCTAAAGTAGTGCGTGCCACGATTTGTTCGAGCCTGACAGGAGGCAAATCGTAGAACATTGGAAAAAAACCGCCCTTACCAAAGACAGGTGCTGTTATTTGCCCGGGGAGCACGACCGACAGCGGCCTATTTCAGCTAGACTAACTAATTACCCATTCAGGCGATTGTGAATAGAAACACGTCCTATTGCACAAAATACAGGCACACCTGACAGGTTGCTGACTTTGGTCTTTGCAGGAGTTGGAGCAGACAGGTGCATGTTCCGATTCCAGATCTTCCAGCAAACCGATGTTTCCGAATGGAGACTGGACCCAAATTCTAGTTAGAAGGGTTGACCGGGCAGCTGATTACGACTGCAGATAGTTACATCCTGGTTACGGTCAATCAATTACTTGTGTCCGCCACAGCGGTGATGATTTGCATGAACACATCCTAGTCGGTAGCGAAGTAGCTCGGGCAAACGCACTAAACAACACACGTACACATAACAAACGTGAACATACACAAAGAGAAACGCACAAATGAACAGGAAGTTGACAGAAAAAACAGCCGGGTACTTTTGATAACGCTAGGAACTGCCGTCAGAGGGTGGCAGCAACATCTGATTACAATCAATGATATCGACAACCCTCAACGTGATTGCAACGCACAGCGGCGTCTATGTGTATACTGGTCCCCATTTGAATCACGGGCCGACGATGCGACCACAACAGTTCCTGACGCATTCGCCTCTGTGTGTATGTATGCGGGTGCGGATAACTTATCCTGCGGTGAGACAAGCGATGGTGGTAACAACGGCAATAGCAATTACAGGATGTACTTTACGCGTGAACAAGAAACACGCGAACAGAGGAGCTGAGCATGCGTATTCATAGAAAACCCAATTGATCAATAAAGCAGAGTCAAACAAACTGTACCATCGATGAAAAACGCTACAAGAGGATCGACCAGCAACTTGGACGCCGAGAGGAGGAAAGAAATACAACCCATTTATAAAAACGACAAATTAGGGGAAGAGAACAAACGCCGACTGAAGGACTGAATTAGACGGAACAGAAAAAAACGGTTAACCAGTGAAAAAACTCAGATGACAAGGAGAACCTTTCCGTGAAATTCATTGACGAATAACCTCACGTCTGCCTGCTCGGTGCAAACATGGTGTCGTTCTTTCCAGATGTTCAGTGCACGGCGTTTTCAAAAAGAATCAATCTGACATTTGGTTACTCCCATTCTATTAGAGTTGCTATTTTTCCTCCAAAAAAGTTACTTCAGCAATAATGTAGACACTCGCTTTTGATTCAGCACACCCAATGAATAATCAGCTTTTACAGTGTATCTAAAACACCGGATTCTCTTGAGCCGATTCACCAATAACGAAAAGATGGCCGGTAGACAACATTAGACTATCAGACATTAACTACATATGAGACACATGTGAGTTGAATATTGTCAGGTTTCCCAAGCCAAGACAGAAGCATACAGTAACCAGAGCTCGTGTAGAAGACTAAACTATTGAGAGTTGATCGTTTATAACAATGAGCTGTCACCAGCTTGATGGATTCATTTGATTGTTTGTTTCGTTTAGGTATTGTGTTTTACTGGATTATAACCAATCAACCTTCACCTTTTCAAAACACATTTGGAAATACATGGTTTATTGTTATTTTCTGGTTGATTTGTTCAGAACACGCGTACTTCCAGGGCAACCTCAGTTTTCAAACGAACGAGTGGTTCGAACTAGCGCGACTTACCAAATGGTGTGTTCTGATGAACACGAAAAGAACTAGCACCAAGTGCGCTGGGTACACTCAAGCTGTAATCTTCCAGCATGTTGGGAGTGGTACTGTGGCTGCTGCCGCTCCCAATGCCACTAACCATAGCGGAAGTCGCGACCTCATCACCTACGTCACCGTCGATTGTTGGAGTTCGGGCTTCAAGGCGTTTCTTTGCGGGCTGTCTAGGAGTTGTTTTCCCGCTGTTGCTCTGACCACAAGAATTCCCGTTCGATGTAACAGGTTGACCGGCACTGAAAGCGCCGAGCCCCAAGGTGATGGTCGGGTTAGGATTGAGACAAGGCAATGACACGGTAGACTGGGCTGGAGGTTGATGCATTGCATACGGCTGATATACATGGCTTGGAGACAAAGATGCCCCGGAGACCGGACATATTTGGGCAAGCCTCGTTTGAAATGACATTTTGGAAGATGGATGCACTAAAGAATGATGGTGATGAAGATGCTGTTGTTCAGACGTCAACGCAGGAGGTTGATACAAATGGTGAAGGTGCGAATGATTATGCAATGGGTCAAGATAGTCTGAGACTTGTGTTCCGACCGTCGTAGGCAAAAACGCATCAACAACACTTTTGTCAGTTAGATTATGCAGGCTAGAGGAGGCGATCGACAGCATTGTGTTTGGACCAGACGAAAGAGTCGGGTCTGTGGAGGACAACATACATGATGGTGCAATGGTGGAGGTTGCCATCGGGATAAGGACATGGGTTGGTAGGACCGATTCGGATAGTCGAGGATGATTACGAAGTGGAACAGGATAATGGGGTACTGGTGTCGGGGAAGGATCAGGGATCAAGAGTGGTGGACTGTTGGATGATTGCAGGTGGGACAGAGAATGGACAGGTGAAGAGGAAAAAGAACAAGGTGAATCTGTGGGAGCTGGGCGTTTCAGACTTCGTCGATCTAGTCGAATCGGTGGTGGCAGTGGACCAGCGGGAGAGAATACAGATGGA
>JTDE01000904.1:37653-73796 GCA_014338405.1 Paragonimus skrjabini miyazakii
GCGCAAGCCACTTGCGGTGATGGTTTATAGCGCAGGCGTCCTTTGGCTTCGGTCACTGTGACAGGCTAATCCGTTTCGGATGCCGCCAACCAACATGTCAAAGGGTAACAGTGTCCCCGAGCAACCAGAGCGGTTTTTGCAAGAAAGCGAATTATACATACAGAGTACTATGATCCTTGTGACGCCGATTTGGTTGTGTAATACATGTCGGAATCAACAATCAGTGTACGGCAAGACCAGCTGGTTGATGGCCTATCATATGGTAATCACTTTGTATGAGAAGTGAAAATTTTTACAAAGGCCTATAAGACAGACAAGAGATAGCTCGGGTGACACAACCGTGAAGATTGTCAGGTCGTGGTCGTCATCAAAAAAAGGGGCCAAACGAGACCAGAACGGGATTCCGGACAAGTAAGTGATAACAAAGCGTAGTCAGCACGACAGACGGGCGACCGTAAGATTGTGCCATGGAAATTCATCCATCCACCACCAAATAACCAATCAGATATACAGCGATAAGGTGTACATGTATGTGGTAGGATGCATTGTGCACACAGTAAATCCCACCGAGCGGGCGCCATTGGGTAGGCGAACCGGATGCATACACTGTATGGGGACGCTGCCAATCGAAAAACGACACGAAATGAGTTCACCATATGGGCGTTTTTTTTCTCCATACAAACAAACACTGGTTGATGGGAAGGTTTACAAAAAGCCAGATGATGACAAATGTTGGCATACGCGCAAACATTCAAACAGGAAGCGGGAGACCCTGAGCCAAAATTGTTGTGTTCACTACCAGAAACGAGACAAGAAAAAGAATAAGCTGACGCAGACTACAAATTTCTAGCACATTTTAACTGTGACAGAGCGGAGATAAAATCACTGGTCCTTGATATACACATCATATCTTCTTTCGGAGAGAGCAGAGAGTGGAACTAATGGATGGTCTTCAGTCCGAATCAAACGGACCATCCAGGAGATCAGGCGCGATTAAACATGGACTATATAGTTGGTCACAAAAAAATCAGCGGTACATATTGCTACAAAGGATGGAAGAAGTACACGGAAACTGACGACGAAACATTGTTTTCATTTGGCTAACTATACAAAGGGTCAACAATGAAAAACTTGGGCGATTCCCAGGCAATGCCGAGCAGACTAGTTAATTGAACATAGAAACTGAAACATTGCAGAATACGTCGAATTCACCTGCCTAGATCATGGCACTCTCAGCACCTAAATAACACTCTCGGTTATTCAACATGTTTGAAGCCATATGTTCATCACCAATAAACAGTATACATGCTTATAAATATTCAGAATTTAAGGGACGATTTACACTTTTTGGGGTACATTGATTGATTAAGACTCGAACTGTAACCTTTGTGACTACGAGACAACCTATGGATTACTGTTCCGCTGTGACTATTAAAACATCATGAATTTGACGTATTCACAAACAAGAGTATGAAAGGGTTGGGATGCCTGATTGCCAAGAGAGAAATCATATGACCAGCGTCCAAACTCGTGTAACGTGATGCCAAAACGAGTTTTTCTGTTAGATTAACCACAGAATAAACATTTTCAATACGACCACCGTCAGTTAGTTGACTTGTACACAATGTCTACCAAAATTGATAATATTAAAATTCAATCAAAGAAGTTATCTACGTATTTTATGGGGGGAAAAATAACTGAACAATCTATGGAGATGCTCCATGTGTATCAATCCATTCTGTTTCCCTCTATCAACATTTCCCAGTAACCATGACATTGAATCAATGGAATCAACAATAACAGACAATGTCATGCAAGAAACAGAAGTAAATTAGATAAGTAATTCAGTTTGAATAGTCTGTGTTTCAAAACCAATAAGTTAAGGTTGTAAAATTCCCGTTTTCATCCGGCAACACTTTAACAAACCTGATGAGAGAAATGAATAACAGGATTGCGATAATTGGATAAGAAAACTTATCATCTGTAAAACATTACTTGGACCAGACAGTGTTTTATCCAAATTCATGACAGTTCAACTTTAAAGTTATCATCACAATGAAATTCGTCCTTCAGAGTGGCTTAGTTTGTAAACCATACCAAATGATGAACCGCGACATGAATTGTGGTAGATGAGTGTTTTCCCAATTTCACTTGAACACTCCTAACGGACGACTTCGGACCCCATAACTCTCATTCACAACGCCCTGTACATCAAGCAAAGCTACCGTTAAGAGCATACCGGGCGATTTCCCATCTTCGTAGCGAGCTTCAATATTCTTTTTTATGGTATATGCTGTTAGTTTTCTCGTACTTTTGTAGAAACCTGTGATTAAAATTGAGCGAATCATTCCAATATTTGCTTCCAAAAATTTAGTGGTGCCTATATTAACATCAACCAGCTAGTTTTAGGGTTTCCCAAAGTATGCCTTCATAATGTTACACTTAGAACAGTTTCATCTTCTCTCATTCGCTACACAACGGATTCCGTAAACACTGTCCAGTGGGGCAAAAAACAACCAACTCTTACTGCCGCAATTTAATCTTCCAACTTTTCCATGTAATTACGATACCTGAATTTTGTATCGATTTTCGCTGTTGGATAGCAGGACTTCATGAAACCATATGAATCTCAAGGTCACAGTTGTAACCAAATTCAGTGAATAAATATGATAGCTCCGTTATTCTACTTATAGCCTTGTGTCAATAAAGCGGTTTTACAGAACTTCTGTAAACGGGGGTTTGTAAGTCAAAAAGCAGCACTGAAAACTGATTTCTAGAATTGTACAGATAGTCTTACACAACTTTTAGATCACATGTCAATTCGGAAAGAAAATTCAGTTTCACCAACCTGTTTTTTAATTCACTGAAGAACATTTCGTCATTATAAACAGAGTATGGACCAGTGTACAGGCCATAGTTACCAAAAAAACACTTCGTCACATATATAAAACTAAAACAAACAGGTTGTAATACAACTGTCTGAAACAATTCACATATTACCCAAGTATAGGGGCCGGGTCAAGTCGCAAATGTAGTCAATAATTAAGAGCAGTTTGGGGGAAATGATGTGGTCGACTACAAATTGCGTTCGTTTGTCAAACTCGACAAAACGTTTGCCACCAGCAAATAATCTACATGTGACAAAACAAATGAAAATTATTGCAATCGTTACTGGTATGTTGCCTATAGTTTGATTGATAAAAATTGAACACAATTCACGTTTGGTCCTAACTTTCAAATCAGCCAGATTTTTCAGCTGAACCACTTAAAACAAACACTAGACTAGACCAGTGTTACAGCTGATAAATAATATATCCCACCACTGTTCCGGCAGTATCTCAACCCACATATAACTATGAATACTCACAATACCAGTAATTCAATACTGTATTGACCGTCCCGCAGTATAAACCGGGCCGCTTAATCTGCTGCATACAACAGGGTGTATAGGCGAAAACATGTTACTGTTGACCCGTCCCCCACTATTCTATCAAACTTAGCTCTCAAGCTCCTCCCGATTCTCACCTCTAATGATTACAGTGCTGGTCCCACAACAAATATAGCTAATCATAGTAACACTGTGTAGATAAGTCCCATATCTTATCATTCAGCCTCCGGCCTCTCCCCTCTCTTGCTAAGACCAAGAATGCGAATTAATATAGGTGCCTTCAACGCTCGCACTCTAAAACAGATAGGTCAACAGGCCGCTCTCGTACGAACGTTAGACTTGCTACATGTCGATGTTTGTTGTATCTCAAAGACTAGAATCCAGGACGGTAGTCAGCGTGTGGAACTAACAGTATCTGCACTGTCTACTCGATACTGGTTATACACTTCGAGTGACTCCACAGCCGTCGTTACAGGTCAGGTTGAGGTAGGTATAGTCCTCAGCACGACGGCTGCAGTCGCATTAGTAGACTGGATTCCTGTTAACAGTACGTTTTGTGTCGTCCGCCTGGTAGGTTCTATCAAGGCCAGCTCTAGATGCAAAACATTCAAAAACCTTTTCATCGTGTCTGCTTAAGCTCCAACCGACTGTAGTGACACAGGCGTCAAGGACGCATTTTACTCGGATCTGGCCACTATCATACGGTCAACACATGATTTTGATATGGTCGTACGGGCCGGAGATATGAACGCTCACGTGGGTCGCCGTGGTGAGACCGAGTCTCGTTTAGAAGGCAGGTTTTGGATAATAGCGGGCGATTGTTGCAAGTGTGCGCTTAGCATAAGCTAGTTTTAGCAGGCACTAGCTTTAGACATCTTACACGTCATTGTTATACTTGGCGCTTTCCTTCTCCGAATCAGGCTTGGTCTCAGATAGACCACATAACTGTTAGTTATAGGTGGCGTGGTTCGATTCGGGACTGTCGTTCTTACTGGAGCACATACTTAGATTCAGATCATGCGTTAGTACGTTGTTGTTTTGTTCTTACTTTTGATGGGCAACAAACACACCGACAGCAATGATTAGCTGTTGAGAAACTTACTATACCGCCGGTAAAGCATAAGTACCGAACCAGCTTAGAAACCTATCTTAGTCGTTTTTACTCCGAAGTTCCTAATAGCTGCTGGACTCAGATCTCACAAGCCATTCAGAAAACAGATACTGTAGCATGCGGCACAGGGGTATATAAGTGCAACAAACATTGGATCTTGGAGAAATCCCTGTAGTTGTTAGAAGCCAAGAAACATTTCTTCTGACAATACATATAACAAGTTCAGGAAAGATATCCGTAGGAAACTTAAACGTAGCCTAAAGGTTGATTGTGAGGCTTGATTAATGGAGAAAGTTAAGGAGATGGAAAACGCTTTTGTTTCGGAGAACACCAGCAAACTCTTTATGCTGATTCGTGCCACTGATACCAGGCGACCCGTCTGTCAGTGAAGCTATCAGAAAGACAGATAGCATACTCATCCATAATAATTCCAGAAGGTTAGATCAGTGGACGGAACACTTCGGGAATCAATTTAGCTGTTCTCTTGCTTCTACTGTGTTACCACCGAAAGCATGCAATGTAGCACTCCCCAGTCAGCAGATTTGGTACTAACCACTAAGACTGAGGTCCACATGATCTCATTTCGCAACTTGTCAAAGAAGGTGAGAAGGCGTTAGTGGAGGCATTGACTCAGTTGTTTCAACTTGTGTGGACGACGGAGACCATCCCTCCATGTTGCAGCCAATCGATAATAGCTCCCATACTCAAGAAAAGTATCAGAGGCTCTTGTGGAAACCACATGGGGATTAGTTTGACCCGTCATTACTAGGATACTAGTATACATTATACTTCGTTAACTCACTGTAGTTAAGGAAGTAAACATTAGGGAAGAACAGGCAGGGTTTCGCCCTTGGCATGAGAAGTGTATCGGCTTCATTATTAGAAAGATTCTACACTAGAACTTCCTCGAGGAAACGGTTGAGACGTTGCGTTTCATCTTCGGCGATCGGTCTTGCTTGTTCAACACAAGGTACCAGTGTCTAAAACGACTACTGGTGTGGTCAATCGTAATCGTCAACATTTCAAGATTGGTTTGCTTACCAAGTACCAAATCAAATGTTTGGTGTGCGACTGCGACCTCCCGTCGCGAAAGACGTAGATATGTGGGCTCGCTTGTTAAATAAGGTCGAGCAAGATCCCGCGACGACTCTTCAGGTGCTCACCACTGACTGTCATCATCTCATCGACCTCAAACATATAGCCGTAATGGTTCAAAGCGCTATTGGTTCATTCGCACACGATCCTGGCAACAGTACGCGAAACCACAGACTCCCGCGGCACCCTGATCCTGGTTCACTTCTTGAAGGACCTGGCTCGCATGCCGTGCCTAAACGCGAAGAAGTAACATCTCTCTGTATGCAAATACCGTAGTGTTTGGTACTTTATCATGACTATCCTTTTAGACGACACCGTCACCTTCAGTGTGGTCACCTGTGGCACAACGATGACTTCAGATGAACCCGGTACATTGAAAGTGATCCTTACACCTTGAAACCGCGGTCCAACTTCACGTTCAACTCGAGGCCCGAATTCCAACCGGTTGGCAGATTCCTGAGCCTGCTGGCCACCTTCCCAGTCGGCTCTGATTAATAGCTTCCCCATTCGATTGCAGTTGGACACTGTATCAGATAGTACAATCATCTCAGAATATTCGGAGAACGCTTGGCTGATCCCCAACTAGATATATGTTACAATCCACCACCATTGCTTATTGTGGCCCTTTGCAATTAAATGGCCAACTGTAGTGTTGTGTCTCATTCCAGGTCACTGCTATTAACGGTTCCTGCTACGTCTCTGGTTCGAATCTCAGCTTACTCAAGTCAACAGACTAGAACAAATTAGTCTGGCCGATTTCTCAATCTGGGCAATCTGCAACCAGATGCGGTCTCTTGCCGTGCCACAGGATGCGTCGATTGAAATCGACGGTTCACGTCGATGTTACGGGGCTCCGTTCTCACATATCAGCAATCCTGCATCCATCTCCAGTTGATCAACCTGTCTTCCGTCCGAAAAGTCGATACCGTACGCGGCTTTGGCACTCGTGGATGTAGAGCTCAGGCGATTTGAAGAACATGGCGTCCTCAATTCTGTGTCGTATTTTACCCGGGCCGTTACAAGTGTTGTGATCAAGAAGGACAATGACTCGATTTGCATTTGTACTGATTTCACAATCGGGCTCAATACTGCTTTGGAATCGAACTGCTATCCACTTCCGGTACTAGACAACTTGTACACAAACCCCAACGACGGAACCTGTTTCACCAAACTGGATCTTGCTGACGCTTACCTATAAATCCCAATCGCACTCGAGTCCCATGAATCGCTCACTAACAACACTCGCCATGGGTTATTCAAAAAGACGACTTCCCGTTGGTATCAAGACATCTGCTGTAACTTTCCAATAGGTGATAGATACGCTTCTTACGGGTCTTTCTGGAGCAACCGCGTGCATGGACGATATCCTGATTGTCGAGCGTACCCTCGACAAACTACGAAAGCGGATTTATGTTATCCTTCAGTGCATCCAGAGATACGCCCGATTATTCCCACAACGTATCAAATATCTTGGCTTCATTTTCGATGCAACTGGTCGTCATCCCAACCTGAGAACATCCGAGCAACCCAATAGAGGCCGCCACCTTTCACTTCGTTCATTTCTTGGCTTAATCAGTTACCATGAGGCATTCACATAACGTTCAGGCCCCACATAAATGCCTGATGGAGGAAGATGCATCTTGGCACTGGCCCATCAACTGCAAGACCAATCTCATTCAGATGAATTCAACGCTCAGCTTCAAGGTACTCCTAACCCACTATGACATTAAGCAGCCAGCCGTTGCGACTGCCGATGCTTCTAACTATGGTATTGGTGCCGTCGTCCCACAGGATTTTCTTGATGGATCTTTAAAAACCGTCAAACACGCCTCCAGAATACTTACAGCTATTCAGAACTACGGTCAGATCGAAAAAGAGTCCCTGGTACTGGTTTTCACAATCAGGCGGTTACGCAAGCTAATTTGTGGTCAGCGTTTTACTCTACCTGCTGATTGCAAGCCAATGTTATCCATCTTCGGTTCAAAGAAAGGCACACCAGTGTATTCTGCCAACCCACTGCAACGCAGGGTCACTATCTTTCTCAGTTGTGACCTCAGGATCCAGCACCGGAAGACAGAGGAATTGGAACAGTTCGAGGCTTTTGTCTACTTCATCGGCAACCACCGATCAGTCGAAGAAAATAAGGTGATTGCCGCGGTATTCGTTGGATCAGACAACATTCGATAATTATCGGACACCATCTCTGCCCTTCCGGTCGTTGCAGCTGACATCAAACGAGCCCCACGAGGAGATTCGGTTTTCCACCACTCTGTAGATACGTCCAAGAGCGTTGGCCCACCACGACTTTGACAGATGATCTATAACAATTGCAGCAACACTGTGAGTCTCGTTCATTAGCCGAAAGCTGTCTGATGTTTATAGATCGTGTCCTGGGTCCGACCAGTCTTTGTCCGTTCGTCCATCGCCAGTTTTATGAGGGCCACCCGGGCGCCAACTGAATGAAAGTGATCGACTGCAACTATGCTTACTGGCTCAGCATGGACCGTCACGCTGATGACATAGCCAACCACTGTTCCACTTGCAAGCAAGCTGCCAGCAACCCAACCCACCAGACACCGATTTCACGGCTTCAGTCAAAGGACCCATGATCGAGAGTTTATGTCGATTTCGCTGACCTAATAAACGGGATATCTTACCTCGTCTCGGTTGGTGCATTTTCTAAATGGCCTGAGGCGACCACTACCATCCACATTTTTCGATGTTAGTTTAGTCAACATGGTCTCTTAGTAGCGATTGTGTCTAACAATGGTGACCAGTTCACTTCCGATCAGTTCGGCGAATTCCGCCGTCGCAACACCACTGAACATGTTCGGTTGCCCCATACGAATCACAGTTTAACGAGCAAGTAGAACGTCCTACGGATAGATTCAAACATGCACTTCTCAAATCGCATAAGGAGGGTGCTCCTAAAGAAATCTTACAGCAGTTATTGGTGGTCTACCGGACGGCTCCCAACAAAATGTTTAACAATAATCAATCCCCGTGGAAGCCCCTATAGGTTGTAGATTGCATGATCCCGACGAAGCAATCAGATCAGAATCAACTTTCTCCATTCGAACACGCTTCACTATCAGTTGAGCCATCAGCCGACGCCCGCGATTATCGGTAAAGAGACACTGAGGAAATATCTGTTGTAAAATTTCCTTAACAGGGGCCACTTGGGCTCGCCATCACGGTCAGCTCCGGTTGTACCACAAAGCCTTCAGACTGAGCAGTAAACAAAGTTCGGTAGAGGGTCAGTTTTCTTGTATTTGCGCATTAGCTTTGGATGTTGGGTTCGTTGGCATTTCCGAGTTAATAGCGTATAATCCTGTCTTCTGTTATTCGTTGTTCAGTTGTTCGCTGAGCAGCCTTCATTATTCTGTTACCCATTATAGTGAACCGACGCGTGCACAGACCGCTATCCGGTTACAACAAGTCGGTTTAACTGACGAACCTTACAGGAGCGAAATTCACGACTGTTGCATATTTTCGAACGCAGTTGGCTCACACGGTCATGTGAATGCGAGAACAGGAATTGAATTTTACGAATGTTTACTTTGCAATTCCCTTTGTTTTACCAAATTACACGGAATGTACACAGCCGTAACGGGTTGTCATATTTCAAAGAAATTGAAAAAACCACACATGTGAAGACGAATTATTTGATACTACACAAAAGCTTTCCGGGATTTTGACGGCCATCGACCAAACGGTACTCATAGCTAATCGCAGCTTCCATATTAGGATACATTTTTCCCATTGGCACACTTCAAAAGAAAGCGACAGATATGAGCATCGCTCAATTCACAGTTTATAAGCTTATGGTCAGCAAACCTTATCACTACTCACAAGCGCTCGTGGTCGAAAGTTTGGACGTAACAGTATGATCATAACCACTGTGAATGCAATGGAATAGTGCTCAGTCTACGTTCGCATCACAAGTGTGAAAGACGGATTACCACTCCTGAGCAGCACGAAGATGTGTATCATTGATGAGTTTGAACACAAACATGGTGAAAGTTGAAAGCAATTGAAAAATCACGAAACGGGCAGAAAGAAAACGAGAGTAGAGCTAGATTCAAAACAGATTTCTGTTAGCTTTAGTCCTTACACAACGTCTGCATATTGTTTTAACTCAACTGAAGACAAGCTAAGAGTTTGTCTAGTATAATAAATCTGTCGCAGGTTAGGCAGTAATAGAAAATGAGTTGCGATGACTGAACAAAGAAGTAATCATAGAAGTTTGTATACGGTGATGCAAAAGCGAACTAATCAAACAGTTTATATCGTTGCATATTTGGTCGTGTGCAAGCGAGAGGTAGTGTGTGGATTTGTTTACATAAACCATGGAACAATGGATGAATGCTAACCCCAAGGGTTTTGTTCACAAAATTGCTTCTAAACAGAATTCGACGATATTGGTAACATATATCCGTGCAAGGCCATTGTATTAAGTCAGAGGTTTTAGAGATTTACTCATGACATCCGACACGGAATTTGCCTTAGGAAATGTAGATCGAAATAACTCAACTTCCATTCAAACAGCTAATGTTCGATTTTGCATGTAGGTGTGCATAATCTCTAGGATGATGATAAACTGAAACTGGATGGAACGATTTTGTGTGGTTCGCCTTGTCTGTTTCGTTGAGAGATGCGCCTCCCAACAGAATCACCTGGAAGTAAATCTCTTGATTTTCATAAAAACAAAATGAAAAGACCGGCGTACATTGTGACAGAAGCTAACTTCCAACTATTTAAACGATAGTTGTTTGGCATTGGAATCATCATTCTAGGTACTGGTAACGATTAACATTAACATGTGAAAACAAAACTTCACACGCTTTAGGGTATAGGTAGTCAGGTTAAGAGAAGTTGACCAGTTATGAATTAAAATGGTGCGAGAAAGAGCTACAACCAAAACAACATTAACGGTGTACATAAACATCATGACTCTCCTTGACAATCGTGTGTCGCATATGTAAGCTGAAGACAGTAAAACCGAAGGGAGAGTCTACTGGGAGTAGATCAGAAGTAGCTGCCACGTTGTTAACCCAAATGTGTGGTATGATTCGTCCAAAGTGGACAGATGGAGAATGCCGTCTGAGTGAGAAAACAGCGATTAGGTATGAATGCAATTTAACTGGCAAATTATATAACACCTTGAAACTTTCGGTGGTGTAATCAAGTTAACACACACACACACCAGCTCTTATTTATCCGGTTTGTAACTTTTAGTTGGGTAAAAATACGTTTTCCCATAATATACCACGTCAACATTGCAGTTAATCAGAGCTCGAGTCCACGATGTTACTGTTGGTTAGGCATACAACTGTTTCTGTGGATACTGCGAAATTGATGATCACTCCAGTAACCTTTGATCAAAGGACCAAAATAAACATGTGTGTACAGCTATCAGACTCATTGGTTGTGCATGTAAGCAATACTGAGGATTTATCACATTTTTTGTGAATAAAACAAATCTCTGAATTAAATGACTTGAACCAAGTTCTATAGTTGTACAGTGCTATGAATTAGGCCGCAACTTACATAACAACAATGCGGACCTTAACACACCATAATGTTACGTAGACATCCCATCTGTCTATCATCATTAAGATGTTGTTTAGATTACACAATAACATTTCTGACGGTGCCCGTTACTGTGAAATGTTCAGGGACGTGTGTAAATACATCCCTGACAGTGACCCAATCAGGGAGCATGAAAAATTGGTCGCTTTACACAGGTGAACGTCGTGAAGGGAGCTACTAAACTCATCCACATTGGTACTAAGGCTATTATTGAATGCAGTAGAAAAAGACAGATTGTGTCAAAACTCATTGATTACATTCAACTGCAATGTTCCGGATGAATAGATTTTGTAGTTATCACATTCGCACAAAGTGTTTATTTGGTAATGATCGCCTCCTCTGAAGATGGTAACGAACGCTAATAGATAATCATAACTTCCAAAGAAGACTGATATCACTTTTCAATACAAGTTACCCTAATTAATATACATGCATTGATCTGAATGCAGTAGCCTCCTGTTTCATTTAGAACTCATGCTTCAACTGGTTACCTTTTTCTTAGTTTCGTTTTAACGTACTCAACACATGCAGGTTATTAGTGTTGAATCAGCATAGTTTCAACCTAAACTAACAGGTTTCAACATATCCTACAAAACGATCGAGTATACTAAGCCGGGCAATCACGGTAAAAGTATAGATGTAATCATTTAAGTATTTCGCCAGCAATTAGGCTTGTTACATGGTAAACCAGCCTGGTCCATTAGTATTGTGCCTGACAATTAGCCTACCTATCTACGAAGTGATTTAGCGTACATTTTAGTGGACGAATATGACGTCGCTGTTGACATTGCACATCCTCTTTACCAGACCTAACATCTATATTGGTTAAGACATAATCACCTGCTATCACTATTGGGATCGGTAGAGATATTCCAAGAACGTACAAATATGACAAATCAACTTGATGATTTCTATTCTGTGGGTGCACACTCGTATCTCTGAACTCAAAAAGTGCACGCACCAAGGACAGTAAATACATGAACAGCAAATTGAACGGGATGCGTGAGTGAGAGAGCACTTGCACGAAATAATTAGACTGATCCATCAAGCATCGAAAACTGACCGATATGCAATATCAGCCAAATGGGAGCCAAGGCACCTTCATAAAATATATATTTGTTGTGACAGTACACAACGAACCAGGATGATAACGAGATGGTTCAGTAGAACGAGAAAAAAACGATCTACTGACTCACATGCTGGAGGTCATGTTGCTTGAACAAACGAAGACTTGAGAGCACTCGTCTAATACTCGCTAATCAACAACAAACACACGCATACACAGAGCAACTGCAATTATGAGTTGTACCAAAAAAGAGGGCTTAGAAAACCTAAAACTTTGTCAATGAATACACGAAACAGCTGTACAATTGAAGTGCAAGAGAAAACGATCAAAACAAAAGAATGGCATCTGCCAATCAGGTACGGATGCCGATTACATTCAATGTTAAAATCTGTTTCCGCAAGCCAACTTTGGAGCACGGACTTCACGATCAACAACATATTGAGTCCATAATGGAAGTTCAGTCTTCTCTACTTCAGCAACATTTTCAGTAGACTCCCTCGTCATGCAGGTAAATAGATCACCATGTACCAAAACATCGAACATGAAGACAACATTTCTCGGCTGACAGGTATTTAGTACGATCCAGTCATTATGATTCCATTAACAAACATATCAAGTAGCGTTACTGTTGCGTGTAAGTGTACACGCGCGTTCGGCAAACCTCGCAGTTCATGTATTCACTGCTTCTATAGCGTACACTTTTTGAATCACAAATCCAGAAACGCAAATATGATTAATATGTGGATAGAAATAAAGCAAAAGCAATCGATCTAAACCGAATGTGTCAATGGGCTATCTCTACGCTAAATCTAACTAAAACGTGAAAAACTGTGGTAGCAGATGATTTTCTGTTGTGTTCGGCTCGGTTCCAGTCGGTAAACTGAACATACAATTTCAAAAACTGCATCATGCTTCAACAATCAAATAAACGACAAGTTATTTGGTAGGCAAATAGGCTAACGGATGAGGAGACAAGGACCAGTTACAATACACCAATGTTGTCTGATAGTAACGGAAACACCTGTAGATCGCAAACAGATTTGAACTGTGACTGCCCAATCACGGCCTCTGTCGTCAATAAGAGTGGAGATTGTGCTACGTGGACGTCAACAGTGAAGTGAGACAGCATAATCGTGAAACCCAAACGGATGATAACAAATGAACGAAGACACTGTTAGGCCAGTTCGATTCCCCTCTCCCGGGTTGTCTAGGGCAGGTATCTAAAGATGGGGAGACTGCCGCGCTAACACAAACTCCCAATCGCATGTCCAAGGCCGAACGAATGTTTTAGTACGGACTGAAAATGAAGTGAGAGCAGGCATGGTGATGTCCAGCGCACGCGGATTATTGGGATAAAACCAATCTAGAGGCGGGCGCCCTTCTTTTATTACAAATTGCATCCAGACTGCATTTTCCCCCACCAAGAAACAGACTACGATGTAAACAAACTTGAAACGTGGTAGTGGACCCGGTTGAAAATTGTGTACAAGAAAGTATTGAACAGGTTGACAAAAAAGAAGCCTGGGATACAGAATCCGGGGTCCGAAATAAAGAGCTTACCCTACTCAATAATCATGGCACTCGGGTTTATGTGACACATCGAAATATTTGAATTTTTTTCAATCTCACCGATATTCAGACCAACGGACCTACCCACCAACAGTACAGGCCTCCTAGGTGAGTCCGGTGAGCGAACTGGCACAATACAGCGCTGCGACCACAACCAGTCTAGGTGACACACGGGGGTGCACACGCATTCCTAGTCAAGCCACTCGGCTCCATTGTTCCGGTGTTTTGGTCACCACGGTCCATAACCGATAAAACCTGGTTACCGACACGTTTTTGTAGGCGCTTCAGTGCTTGATGGACAACGTTTGACCGGAAATCAGAGTGCGCCGGTGAGTGTAAATGGATGGACAAACTATAAAAATGCGATATTTCCCTAACGGATTGTGCTCTCACAACAGTTTTTCACCGAACCGTGAATAATAAAAAGTTGCGTTCGAGAACAAGACAAATTTACAAAGTGCTAGAAGGCAGATCGAAAATCAACCGCACAGACCGAGCGGGTAAATGACTGTTGACGATATAGGGTCGATAATTTCATCTCACCGAGGGCACACTGTGTACGTAAGCTCTGGGATGATTGTTCTGTGTTTGTCTCTCTGGCTCTTTTAATGTTGTATCATCCTCCTCTCAATTCAGTTTCCCAGACAGCTGCTGTGGACAACTTGGTCTGAATGAATTTATCATACTGGAACCAGACCACACTTTTGGATCGTAGTTAAGTGAACTGGGTTTTTATTTATGTAGCCCGTGGTTAAAAAAATGAGGTGGGGATCACTAAGGAGTACAATACAAATCATGTGAGTACCAGATCGGTTATTTGCAAATCAGTTCGAAGGTTGACAAAAGTTTGTTACAACGGGCAGTGTTCATGACCTACAAAAAATTTGTCAACCACGCACATCAACAGACAACTGTTCTGTGACGTGTAGAAAACAGTCTCAAAAAAGCATTCGTCGGCTCGCTCAAAAATGCAACATTCCAAAATCTAATATACACCGGGATACCCAAAAGATACAAGTATCGGCCATATTGGGAGGCTTGATAACAGCAGCTTCGATTGTCTGATGCAGACAAATGTGTTATTTTGCACGTTGTATCTATCAGAAAGGAATATATATTCGATAGTATTTAGTAACGAAAAAAATATTCCGTCTGAACAGATTCGTGCTGAAACTCCATTTTTAACAATTCAATAACCCACATCAGTTTGGTATAATCCGACGTCAACATAGCCCAAAGCTTGTGGTTTAGATTGGGCTTACTGGAACACAGATTATTGGATCTTGTTTTTTTTTACGAAAACGTTATAATTAAAACCTTTATTCGTGTAATCATTTGCAAACTAGAGTAGTCCTATAGCCAGATTCTCATCATCATCATCATCACCATAACAGCCATGAGCCTGGCCAAAAGGTACTGTGGCTCGGGCCGCCGTTCACCTCAACAGTGACGTGGAATATCCGAGAAGAAAACCTTACTAAGAACGTTGAAAATTATTGAGAGAAGACTAAGAGGAAGAAGCGGAAATGGTATGGATACAGGCACGCCATTGATTGCGACACACTGCCATCTCGGATAGCGTCTCTAACCAGCGGTTTGAGTGATCACGAGGACCCCATCCAGGCAGGCGACATCTACCCACTTTGTTCAATGGAGCAGTCAAGGTCTTTATATTTTGTGACCACGTTGTTGCTTGACCACCACGTGGTTTGATCCAACTGCCAAATTCTACAGAAAAATGGTGTACCAGCGTTGCAGCAACTGGGAGTAACTGAGTACGATTGCTTCTAACAGGATGACGTAGAATCACACTATACACTATGTGAACGAAAATATATCTGCAATAATCATTCCGACGACGATGGATCTGTCGCGGTGGACTAAGGGAGTGGTATCTATGGTCGTCAGATATTACTCCATTGGATTTCCTTTTTTAAGACCACCTTCAACACAGTCTATAGAAAACATCCACAAACAATGGATGAACGCAATATAGACATCAACTTGAAGTGCGATGCAATCTCCTAGACTAATTCGCAACGTGTGCTGTCGCCATTTCTGAGGAGAATGCTTTTGTGCAAACAAAACCATGAAGAACATTTCTACCATCTCTTGTGGATTTATGATTCATGTACTAGTACTCTCTTTTCTTCTTATCTCTGGGTGACGATAATGTCGATCTATCTGTAAAGCAGCAGACATAGTGCAGATTACTGCCTCATTGAAGTACCGTTTTGGGTCATATGTAGCCAGATTGTATACCCATCAAGTCATTATTCACAGTCACGTGTTAACCGGACGTAAAAAGCCATTGAGAATGAAGATCGAATAGTTATTGCACGGAATGTAGAAACAGTCTTCTATAATGCTATAAACGATACCAGTAAGCTTAAATCAAGAAGATATAGCCATTTCTACTTAATGGTATTCAGTAGTATGTGTATGTGATTCACCTGTGAAGTACAAAAATGGTCTCAGTAGTTGGCAGTTATTTACTTCAAACCACACACTGTGCTCTTAGTATCGATCCACCAGTGTTATTTGGCTCTGGTTTGACGTTTACTTCGCTTCAATATGCACAATTTTCACGATGATGAAGGTTTCTAAGGGACAAAGCGTCTCAATCTGTACAACGTTTTTGAACGAGCTTTTCATGCCAACAGCGACGGCCCAACAAGTTGCCTTTATCACGGATAAAATGGTCAAATAAAGCATGTTGGCAGGAAGTGTAACGACAAACCTCAATACCAAGGCCGCAAAACTGAGACATGCCAAGCAACGCTTTAACACTGGCGGAATGGTTATGAAACGTTCAGCCAGAGTCCACGAATGGCGCGATAAACTTAGAAACGCAGCATGACCTACTTCAGATCCTATGAACAAACTGTTGGTTTATCAGTCTTCCAGTACTTCGTAAATTTGTCTTGCTCTCGAACGCAACTTTTTATTATTCACGGTTCGGTGAAAAACTGTTGTGAGAGCACAATCCGTTAAGGAAATATCGCATTTTTTTTAATAGTTTGTCCATCCATTCACACTCACCGGCGCACTCTGATTTCCGGTCAAACGTTGTTCATCAAGCACTGAAGCGGCTACAAAAACGTGTCGGTAACCAGGTTTTATCGGTTATGGACCGTGGTGACCAAAGCATCGGAACAATGGAGCCGAGTGGCTTGACTAGGAATGCGTGTGCACCCCCGTGTGTCACCTAGACTGGTTGTGGTCGCAGCGCTGTATTGTGCCAGTTCGCCCACCGGACTCAGCTAGGATGCCTGTACGTTGGGTGGGTAGGTCATTTGGTCTGAATATCGGTGAGATTGAAAAAAATTCAAATATTTCGATTGGATCCTAGATTCTGTATCCCAGTCCATACTTCTAGGAATACCCGTATGAGAGGTCGCGAGGGCAACGGGACAAAATGGAGCAGTGATCTATCGATAGCAGGTTTTTGGTGTCAGAACACTTGGACAGTTGTTTAAAAAACCGTTCGTGGTTAGTGTAAAGTCTTTATGAAAGGATCCTAGTTGCAGAGTTATTAAGAAACAACCAGGTTACTCAAACCAAAATAGTAGAGGTATTCTAAACTGGAAGCAACAAACCACATCCCATTAAGTAGCGTAACTAGTACTGAATCAAATCGTGTTCAACGCTTGACGGATTCGAGCAAGGACAGTCAGGTCAGTTGGAAAAGTCTACTAGTGATTCAGTGCATCGTACGATAGATAGTGTGAAAGATCATCAACTGTTATGAGATAATATTCAACACGTTTAAACAGCACAAATCACCGATCAGTTTGTATACGCACACATTTGATGGACACACCTAATTTGTTTCGATCGCGACCTCCCTAGCGCTCGTTTTAATAGATATTACTACCCAGAAACAAATAGAAATAGTTTGCAATAACAGAAGGGAGGCAGGTGTGATTCAGATTAACATAACGTTAACTGTGTATAAGCAAACATAAACTACGTTTTATTCTAACAACAGAGAGAATAACTATGACAATAGTAGACATTTAGTTAGCAATATTGTGGTGAATGGCCAAACATTTTGGATTTCCTCTAGAAATACATTCATTTTTCAATCGGCATGAAGACCGGGATCATATGCGGGAAAATAACGCGAATGACGTACAAAGTGATTCTCTTAATTAGGCACCGTTTTCTGTTGTTAAATAGAAGAAAAAAATTGTTCTAAGAACTGAACTTATGCCAGGTCAAATAGTAGTGACGTCAATGTGTGCACAAATTATATCCATTCACTTCATTTGCACCAAAAAAATGTACCAATATTAATAATTGTATCGACTTTTGGAGTACAATCCGACTCAACCCTACCTCCGTGTGTTCATTGTTGTATGTTTTACCTCCTCTGTTTCTGACCGTTAATGGGACTTTGAACCAAATGTTTTTTTTTTGTTTCATTGCGTCAATTTGATAGTTGTGCGAATAGCCAGTTTCCGGTTATCGTACTTTGTTTGAGTGGTGCGTGCATCACAATGTTTTGGAGCTCGGCTAGTGCCCATTGTTTTTGTACTTGTTGACTGCTAGGAAGAAATCTGTTATGTATGAATGCCATATTATGTGGTTATAGTTCATCTTTAGCCTATCTGGCATGAAATTGTATTTATCTTCCAGAAACGATCCGTCGATCGAAACTGTTGAGGTTGTCTAACTATTCACTTTGACGATTTATTCAATAGCACCGTAGCAGTGTGATTCAATTCTGTTTTGGTTACTTGAGATCGTTGGTTTAACGCTATGCGTTGCTCAATGTCTTCATGGAAGATCGTACAGTAACTACCCAGTAGATTACAGTATTCATGTGTAGTTTTCACAGATAACTCTGGCAGTTTATGCCCTAACAATCCAAATGTTAAATATTCACTGAAAACTTAAATGATTTCTTTTGGTGTACCGGTGTTTTGTAAGCAAAACGAGACAACCCTCAGATGTCTGATTTTCCACATTTAGCTGAAGGCGGAGAATTTTGAATGGTGTAACGGTGAACAACTGATGGCATAAAGAGGGTAGTCATAGGGAGAACATTCAACAAGATAACAGTTTCTACAAGAAGGAGAAATAGCATTGCTTATGCATTTATCGGGTACTAATTGTACTGGGTGGTTCATAAACATTAAAGCGAGGAGAGGCGAATGGGAGAGCACAAAACCTGAACAGTATGAACCCGAATAACAGATGGAATTGGTGTGATCAACCTCAACGGCTACACCAAGTTCACTCAGACTTGTGATTATGGTTAGTAAAAACGAAAATGTAAGAGAAGAACGGAGAGGAGAAAAGGTATACGTTGTAGTCATTGCTTACCACTTCGGTACTGTTGTAGCTCGTCAATGTTAAACGGACCAAAAACGTCCACAGATTCATCGGAAGCTGAAACGGATAGGAAAATGACGTGTGGCATGACTGGAAGTATCAATGAAAAAGTCTTATTTCGTTAACTCTGTGAAACATGGCCCTAGTCAGGCATACAGTAACGGACATACCACATCACTTACTATTGAGTGACGTAGCGGCAAAAAAAATACCGATCAAAGAATTTTTGTAATCATAATGAAAATTCTAAAACAAGAAGTGGTCAGCAGTTAATGTAGAATGGAAGCAAACTGAAACCTGTAAGTGTGGGTTCAGTATAGTCGAGTGCCATGTTGCTTATATGAGAGCAAATAACCAGGCGTTGTGAACAATCAAATCGGACAGAACGTTGCATCAAATCTTCAATGACCATAGGAGCTAGTAAGTTGGGAAAAAATCGATCAACTTCCAGTCACATACACGCTTATGATACAGATGAGTAGTAGGGGATTTTGATTTTCATATAGATTGAACATCACCCACAATTGATCGCAGCTGTCGCATTCCCATAGACTTTCCAGTCGGCCCCTTTCGAAAACAAGCACTAGACTCGAGTTTCGCTCTCATTAGAGCTCGTCAGTAGTGCAACTCCTCGCCACTGCCTGGACTAGAACCACAGCCACGCTGTTCATGAGGCAACCGTGTTTACCACTGCGCCATTGACCTCACGTTAGGCAAGACTGAATCGTCATATGTGAACACTCAACCACTTTCGCTTGTGAGTAATGATCAGGTTGCCCGATTGTCTCATCGGTAATCAAATACCGCTCAACAAGTCAAGGATTTTTGTGATTTCAACTTGGAGGGAAGTCCTAATCGAGTGGTCATCGATTGGAGTTAACAGACAGTAACTCCTCTCGAGGCGATCAGGCAACCTGATCATTACTCACAAGCGAAAGTGGTTGAATGTTCGCTTATGATACAGTTTGAAGGAGAAGTCACTTAGAAAACTACAATTCAAATGTTCGGTGTTTACTCCCGGCGAATTATTTACTATTTTAAAACCTACAATAGACTTCTATTAAGGCAAGTAAATGACATTTTTGGTTGTCTAATTTAGCCACATAAACGGAATTATTTTCCAAAAACATGAATCGCAAATCACGCCACTTTGATGATCTACAGACACAATGAATCTTAAGCTAGCACAGTATCGCATCTGGTACGCACAGTCACACGCAAGCATCGATAGTAATAATAATAATGGTTTAATGTGTGTATAATGTGAATAGAATGTGCACAAAATGATCCACTATCATATTAGTCGAGTGTATGTACACACAGGCGTATGCATGTGCACACACAAACTGAACATATGAAATGTACAAGGTGATCGATGCAAGTGACCGTCCGTCCTCCCCTATAATAGAAAAGTACCTACAATCACATTGATAGAATTAACACGAGTGTGTAAGTGCACATGATGATTGTACTGATACTGACGATGGTAACCATACCGGTCCGAATGTCTGACTAGTGATCATTCACAGACGCACACAATCTAGTGATCAAGTAAAGGCTGTAGACAGTAGGACCGAGCTTCTTCAAAAAAAAAGGTTAACAGATCCATTGCAAAATTGCCTAGAATAGACCGCGGTTTATATACATGTACACACATACACATGTACATACAAATTAGCAATGGATCTGCCAAATATCAGAAAAGCAACAAGTATGTGAAAAACAACAGAGCAAAGAGAGTGGAGGCTAATTCCAATATGATTTTGTAATTAGATGTGTTCAAGCAGCCAGCTCCTCTAGATGTGCTACGTCATGGGGAATTATTGTACAATAAGATTTATTCTCTTGAGTAAGTTAATACGGGCAGTAACAAGACGCGATGCTAACAAATTCAGCTGATTCCATGACGTGAAATTTTATCGGCGATGAACACTGTTATCCATTTACAAATTTTTCATTTCAGTTTAGAAACACATGTGGAACCGAATAAAAGGTTAGTTTAGTATTTTAGGATATTCTATTTATAAGATATCAAGCAGAAATATTGCAGAGGCTTGTTTACGGTAAAACCACTTGGAATGATCAAGACAACTTCAATTATTGAGTTTTGATTCAAGTGTACATAATCTCCGTTCTATCAAAACGATGTCGGCAAGATAGAGATTATCACATAGGACAGTTTTACGTTAGAGGGAGAGAGAGAGAGAGTGCTTGACCAAACAGATGTTCGCGGAAAGATATCCATAAAGTTTTACACAACTTCACAGCAAGGAGGAACCAGGAAGGTGCACGACGTACTCAATGCATAAAAAGACGAGGTTTTCAAGACTGGCACATTGTGGCAACCGTGGGACTAATAATGTGCACAATTGGCTTGAATCCACGTTGATCCGTAAATACTTAGTGGCTCGACAATGTCAGTTGATTTCGACCTGTGGAATGAATTTCGCAAACGCCAGAATCAACCCACCTAAACCATTTCGTTTGATAATTCCCACTACTCAGCAAGAAACAAACGGAACAAGTCAGACCATTTGAAGCAAACTCAATAAGTAACCGCTAGCTAGAGTCGAGTATTCAATTTTTGTGGACTACACCTCGAACGTTGACCTTAGAATTGAACTAAAAGTGTTGTTCCATGACATTATTCTGATTCTGTTTACCTCCCAATCATGTGTAAACGTTCAGTGATCGAAACAGATTAACAACAGAGATAAACCCATAAATAGAGCCAGAAAAAAGTTGACGAATGCAAGAAATCTGTGTGTTTTCACATGACCTATCCGAGTCAAACCATGGATAGCAAAGTAAGAGTATGTTAGCCAGTAAAGTCTATCACAATGAAAGACTGAGACAATAAGGATAGGTGTGTACAGCCCGAGATTTCGAAGATGGCACACATTAGACAGTGATACAAACAAAAATCCAGACATTACTTCGTTAAACATTACAGCTAAGTACAAGTAAGAAAAACTTTCCCAAATTCCCCATGACAGCAGGTGATGTGCGTTAAAAAAATTTCAGTTTCACGATCTCGTTATCGCATCGTACCACTTTAATTCAGGCCTTTAAATTACAATTTGCCAAGTTTTTTCACCTGCAGAGACAAGGGAGAATTTGATCAATATTGACTACCTTTTTAGCTCAAGGGGGGGGGAGAAAAACATTTACTTGGTATATATTTTAGAATAACATGAATTACATCAAATCTAATTGCTAGTGGCCAGATACTGACCGTAGAGTTACTCGTACGTTCTGCTCAAGTGAATGTCCTCACTAGCACATGAATCAGTATATTGTCTTCCAAATATGCTTAAAAGCATTAGTCATGCACCGAGCTATCTTATCTTGCAAATGATCGTTCTCCGCTAGATCAACAGAAGACGGGACATTTCTCAAAGCACACTGAGTGCAACAGTTGTGTGGTCACAAACTCTCTCCTGTTGCAGTGTCTTACAGATAATCAGGTAAGAGATTACTTATGACTAACGCTTAACACGCAGTGGAGGTTTTGAAAGCAATTTTCGTGTGTCATTAAATTAGTCACCGCTCGTGAACAGTGGACAAGAACGGTATACGAAGGCGAACCGATGGATACCATCTTTAAGCAGCTTTCTAAAGCATCTAACAGAAATGATCATCCAGTCCTATGCACAGAGCTCTATACATATGAAAGTGATGAACACGTACTTCAATGGATAACCGATTACCTCAACGGTCGCCATTCTAACACAAAGGTCGGTGGTGTATATACGGACTAGTAGCAGCAGAGTTTCATCTTACGATCACATTTTTTATCTCATATATGCTAAAACTCAGGAAAGTTGTCAACTTCTCGCTGTCATCGTCTGCAGAAGTGTGTTGATAATGTGTATGAGAGATTAAGTTTTATCCCAATTTAGCTTGGAGCTGTTATCGCAGTTTTATTCCGAACATTTTACTTTTCGTTTACTTTCTTCGGAAAAATGTAACACACGCTCAGTTGTATTTACGTACCTTAGTACTTCAGTCAACATGAGCATTTACAACGAATCCGAACGAACAGACACCAACTAAGCGACAAGCTTACAGTAAAGTTCGATGCTCTCATGGTACGATAGGTATAATGACATTAGTCAATCATTTACGGTAGATTCTATCCTGAATTAGGTGTCTTGTTAGGATAATTTAGACCCGATTAGAGTGCTCCTTAGAACAATTTGGGCGGTCACATGCAAAGTTCAAACAAAGGCAATACTAACCAGATGGAATGTAGGCTTGTGTGAGAGTAGTGCTGTGACCGTGGCAAACTGTCAATATAGGTGACCATGTTCAGCAAACTACTCACATGTGATCAAGCAAAAGAAATTGGCCTAAACCGCTTCGTATTAAGCAACTAACAAAAAACGGGTGGTCCAGTGGACAGAGGCTAGTGCTTGTGACTGCATACTTGTCAATTCTACTAGCTATCCTTCTGAGTGATGCATTCAAAACGAAGGAGAAATGAGTGAAAGAACTTAGACTTGTGAGTCAGTAGAGGGAGGAGGGAAGAACGTCCGTTTACAAAAAATATGGGAATTTAAAAAAGGCGAATGTACAACATGGGTCTTTATGTGTCTCATCTACCTTTCTCCTTTAATGATCTACGGCAACGAGTTCCTATACAGTAATAAAGATAGCTATTACTTGTAAGAATATTGTGAAAACTTTCACTGAAAAGTTTAAGACAATGTAGAAACAGTCAGGATCGTAGTTGTTTGGAAGAAGCCAGAAAGATATATTTATCTTATAAATCTTCTGAAGGTTCCAACTGTGGTTGAGACCTGAATTAAAGATATGACATTTCAAAACCTGAACCAAACGGAAAGACGGACACTTCTTTTCAATATGGTATGCGTACCATTGCGGTTTTCTTGTTGAAATACGGTAGTCTCCCAAAATTGTAACGTAATGAATGGCAACAGAAGACTGTTTAGTGTACTTTTATAGCCTGATGGACTTTGAATTTCATTCGAAACGACCATCAAAGATGCACCCCATACAACCACTGATCAGGTTGTTGAAGCTTACTTCATTCTTTCAGATACCATGCGAGCAGTATCTCCATGCAAGCGGTCCGGCCAGATTGAGTTATTTTCTCAGCAGTAAAACATCGAACGTCTGCCGATGAATTGAGAACAGATCACTTTCCAACCAGTCAACTAAAGAGCCTCGTGGAGTATCGGTTGTTGAAGACAAATGTCTACTAAGTATATAGCGCACTTGGGGTTGGTGGATGTCGACTAGATAAATCTACAACTTGCTCCATCCAAATAGAGCAACAGCGTTCGCTTTTATTGACATTTCACTTCACATGGTGTTCACTGAGAAGCGATGAGTGATGCAGTGGTACATAAGTCTTCCTTACGCCTAAGCTCACTTCACTCTAAATGCCACAACCCTCTTTTTCAAGCCACAAGTGATGCAATCATGATGAGAGACAGTATTTTTGTTACATAACACACAGCAACGTGTGTGCGTTACTTATTGATACATACGTCCATAATCAGCCCTCAACCATAGCCAGTTTAGTGACCCCAAAAGACGCTTGGACCGTGTATTTATACGGTTGGCAGTGGAGTACCCACATTCCCTTTCGTGACACGTTGCGCGTACTGCATATACACGTTCTCAATAGTCGCTTCAAGTGTCATATCTTCCTGGTGTTAAGACCTGTCTTTCAGTTTCCGCGCATACGAGTCGTACTATACTACTCACAAACAATGCTGCATGCTATACAACATCAATAATTATCATTCCGACGAGTGTGATTTGGGTGCAATTACTAAAAGTTTATGACACAATTTTGCCGTATGTCGATATAACAGCGGAAATAACATTTTAACAATTCTAGACGGAATATTTTTTTTAGGTTTCCTGACTAGCAATGACTACAGGCACTAATCGTTTAAGATATCAAGTTAAAGAAACAAGATCGCAAATAAAAGTATATATCCATCAATCCGGGTTGCACACAGAACTGATATGATTTAAATTTAGCTACCCATGTAACCCGTTGTCTTATATGAGACCCATCAAATAATCAGGCAGATTGATTACCCAAACAGCATTTCTCAGTCCATTAACGTTGGAATCCACTAATATCACTGATAAGCATTGAAATCGTATTAACTGTCTGTTTGTATACTGTGTTTCTGTCGTTGGTTTGAATCCAGCGGAAGTCCAGATTTTTCACAACTGGGTCACTACTAAATTATCAAATTTGTCAAACTACTTATAAATTTAGATGAGACCCAACTGTGAAAAGTCAAGGCTTCGACTGGATTCGAACCAGTGACAGAAACACCATGCCTCAACGCGGCAAGAGCTCTCCCAGCTGAGCAACGAAGCCACGCCAGGAGCTCGGAAATTTCACATTTGGACTCGGTTACCCACCCGTCCCACTGTCTCATATGGAATCCACCAAATGATCCAGGGATCAACTGCCCCGGCAGGATTTCTCAAACAGTTCACGCTGGAATCCACCAACGCCACTGCTGAGGATGGAATTTGGGTCTCATCTAAAACTACTTATAAGTGTGGTCTAAGTTTAATCCGAATTACCGATGACATAATTCGGAGGAATTGAAAACAACATATGTTTCTGTGTATACAATAAACAGAAAAATTATATACGATCTGATATTTCATTGTCAAGAAAGGAAACACAACAATTTTGCAGATAAAATTATCCAGTGGACAATTTTTTCCATAAAAAAAATCGGATGGCAAGCCATGAAAAGGGTATCAATCGCCTCCTTTTTGTTTTAAGCGATACTTATAAGACTGTCTGATAACAGTTTTTGATCGCCTAACAATGCCATAACGAATCTCTAATAGAGCAGTAAGAAAAGATTTACAAAACGAGTGTCAAATTTTATTTAACCGACAAAAGATGCTACATGCTACTCGTCGACAAGCTGGGGAAAAAACAAGGAGTACATGAATGTAGTCGGGAACTAACCAGCACATTGTACAAATGGCAAGGTGTATTTATGACGGCACTTTTTCTTCCAGAATAAAAACTGTCTCAGTCATTATTGATAGATGTAGCAAGTGGGCAGTGTCGCTTCAACGCGGATTATAATGCATAATGATGGGACACAACGTACAAAATGGGACTGACGACGTTCGTGTGGGTAACAGTAACCAAGGAAATGATAACAACCTGAGTCAAAGGTGGCTGATTCGTAACAATATATATGACAGAAAACTACTGGTATCTAACCAAAAAACATGTAATGATAAATCTATCGCCGACGCAAACAATCACGACCCGATTGAGTGCCCGCAAATAAATGATGGATCAAAAAATGTTCTTAACAGATAAGCAATATTAATAAGAGATTATTTAAAAATATACGCTCAAATAGATTTGGATCGGAGCCCAACTTTTGCCACGATTTCTGTCGTACAGTCTAATAACAAACATGACCAAATACACAGTAAACTAAGGGCAATTTTCAAGCTAGCCAAACAAGAACAAACAATGACTAACAGGTTTATAGAATAATTAGGTGGATGAGCTTCAGGTGTACCAAGATGGTTAACTCATACACAACGTTGTTTAACTGGAACACTTCTAAGAGGTTAGCACCAGTGGTATACGTTACACCGTCAAAAACTACTGATAAGCATTCGAAAATGTGGATTTTTCGAATCAGACAGATGGCTAGACTTTGTTGTAAACTTTCGAAAGAATATGCCGATTCGTTCACGATATAGTAATGCGATTAAGAAAAATCGGATTTTCCTCCTGGTAATAATTAACACGAAAAATTCCGGTCCCGAAAATAACGCGAATGTCCCCGCAATCGGTCCCAAGACAAACCAAAAGACGGGTGCAAAAAGCTGCTTTGTTCCGCCCCAAAAACGTTTGCGACAAGGATAAAATTACAACGTACTTATATGGCGCATAGCGACCTGTATTCTCGAATCATAAAATCGAACGACAATTATGGAAAATAACAGTTACGGTCATTAATACACCAATCAGCACAGCAGAATAGAGGTCAGACAGATAGAAAAATAGCCAAGGCTACCTCTCGACTGTTCTGGTTGGTTTCGCTCATTCTGATTGGATAACATTGTTCTCTCGAGTACAGAGACATTTTTGAACGGGGAAAAATGGACTCCCGCACAGACTTATTGCATTCGAGCGGGACTGTTAAGGACCTGAATCGAACGAGCCACTGTCAGTTATCTCTGCAATCTCACATGGGTCAACTTGGAAACCAGGTATCGGCACACACACACACCTCACAAACATGGAGTCTGGAACGTGAACTAATCAGAAACATGGCCCCATACAGACTCTCCTAACTGTTGATCACATTAAATGCAAACACGATATAACAAAAATAGAATAAAAGAATGTACGCTGAAACAGACGGAACTGTATAGTCAAAAGATGATTAAAACAAGACAGAAAGAGAAAACACGAGTTCAATGAACCACAATGAACCACTTACTCACGGCCGAGAAATTGGGTGGATGGTTGATATCAGTGAGTAAAGTGTACATTAGTCGTGGATTGAGGAAGGGAAAATCGACCAGATCTAACAAGGACAACACTCAACCTATTCACCACGTGCATTGACCATAACTGACTAGCATAATTATTTCTACCTTGTTAGCAGGCTATCCCTCATTCAGGCATCGGCATCTGGTCAAGTTAGTGTTAAACACAAACAGACGCACATTGTAGTTCAACCATGAGTGCGCGCGCACGCGTGGCAAAACAGCATAACGGCGCCATTGATCAATCGCATGCTTATTTCAACACGGTACGAGGACAAATCATTTGAACGGCCAAAAATAGTAGTCGGTGTTTGAGTGGGCGGAAATGACCAACGTATCGATTGACTGACCAAACTGAAGCAGATGGAACAACTGTCCGTGACGTACAGTAGTACACGTGAACAGTATCGAAGTTGGAATCAGGTCGATCATTTCAAGATTCGAAGAAATTTGTGGACCATGTGCATTCATCACACAAAGGTTCGGAACATGCAGTCGTGAAATCCAGAAAGCAAAGTAAGCACTGATGAAAACACCACATCAGTTTCCTCGGTTGAACGATTGAACTACACGACCATTCAACTAGAAGTTCTGACAGTGTCAGTAAATTGTCAGGTTGTGAATCGATAAGAAGCAAACGGTTACCGAATGAACTCTTTCGCACTTAGGTGTCCGCTAGCTGTATGGCGTAGTCCCGCAAACGAACAGCATCAATTAATATACACATTACTGAGTGCGTAGTTGAGAGATATGACTAGGTAAATTGTCAATAACCAGTGTAAACGATATCACGTTGAAGCACTAGTTCCATTTTGACTACATCCTTAATTTGACCACGCTGGCCTACATATGACGCTTCTTTAATTATGTCTTCAATGTCTTTCTAGTTGATAACATGCGTAGAATCATACGCCGGTGGGTACCATAAGTTACTCGTATTTCCTGATGGTCAATTCCCCTCCCTCTCTAGATACACTTACGTTAACGTCAGAACGCTGGAATTTACATCAAACTTAGCGAACTGAAGTTTTACATCATAATAATGTAGATCAGATTGCATGCTTCGATCATGCAGAAGTTCGAGTTTTATGTCTAACTCAATCGTTGTGAACTTTGGTGCACGTTTACTGCAAGTGCAGCAGGTTATTCTTCCAGACGATAATGATATTTGATCGCTTCACACATTCGACATGAAACTACAAAGAAATTGGAGGTCCCTGTCGAATCAAGGAATTATTCAGAAGGGCGGAACAAAAAGCACTGTAGAATAGGTGACATTATCAAACCTAGAAATCAATATCCATAGGTCATCATCAATGATCGGGACGAGCACATTGAGCTTACTAATCACAGTTAAATTTGACCACAGTTATTAGCCACAAGAGTAAACAATACAACCTAGCAGGAATGATACCCTCAGAGCGTAGTTTTACCATGAAATCCATCTTTCTTACACGTCAACCACCGAAGAGTCTGGAACTTTACACATGTTTTTCAGTCTTTCCTGCAACACAACGCTTTTCAACTTTTTATTCGTATCAAAGTTTCCGCTCATTTTTTATATAAGTTCTTCGTGTTTATGTGTCCTGGATTCTCTAAAGGGATTTGAATCACAGTAATTTGCAAACCAATTCGAACACTTGCTATTGTGAAGTTAAAACCACGCTTTAGATACACATCTTGTTCTACAATCTTATTGACATCTGTACAGCGCAAAAAGGAAACATAAAGTGTACGAGGCCGACATAAGATGACGTCCACTATTCTCACAGTACTATTAATCCACTGTTCCAACAAAAGAGTATTCATGCCCAATTGAAAAAACCATTGTCAAACTTTGCATTGCGAAATACTTCTATGTGTTTCTTAGGTTGCACAAAAAACAAAAATGTTCCGGTATAGGGACAGACCAAATTGAAACTCCTTTCATCGTTAAAGATCATAGCGTTCAGACAATTAATCCAATGAGATATGAGATTCTGCCCATCTAGATCACCCTTGTATATGTGATATGACATCAGCAAACGTATTCTTTTAATAGTTCAAGTGAATAGCTGTTGTACTGTTCGTACAGATAACGAACAATTCATCATATAGGAAAAAGGAATAGAATCTACTATCGTATTCGAAGAACATCGGAAAAACCCTTACGCATCCTGGTTCGACGAAGTTTTCCGGTATCTCCGCCGTTTTCGCTGTAAATCACGGAGTGACGCAATAGTTAACTTCGGTAGCTACATATACCAATAAATTCCCTTCCTCTGGTTTTAATTGTAGCATTTCATATGAAATGGTTGAGGTTGAAGTATTGGAAATGCTGATTTCTCATTTCCGGTGTTATCTAATTGGACGCACGTCCGTAGTAATAAATTTTTTTGAAAGACTAATTCTCTCCTAAGTAGAACCTCAACATAAACTTTAAGTAATTCGCTTATTGACACTCACGCTCAACCCTTAAAAACACTGGTTTGTCTAGTTCATTCCATTCTGTTATCGCTCGATGAAAATTCCAGAGCTATCCACATATGCTGCTCATACTACAGTAACACGTTTAGAAACATTAACTGACAGATGATAGTTCAGGTCCTCGACAAATCTGGCATCCAACGTTCAAGCACAAATTCTTTACGCGAACAAATTACAAATCGTGGCCAGTTTACACAATCTAGGAGTCAAGCTTCACCGTCACTCACCAGTGGTTCCGGTGTGTTACACGATGCAACCTTCGTTCCGTTCCTGTTCTCTTCAACTCAACATCACACTTTTTAGACAAATACTCAGGCAATGTAGTATGGGTATCAGGCCCGATTCGATTTTATTAGTTGGACAGTTTACCTGAACTGTCAAAATGGTCAGAGTGCCACAGTCAATCACTTAACACGTCCGAATGTGTCGATAAGTTATTTTCGCTTATGAAGAAGAATCAACACGAGGCAATTTCGATCGTACGTCTATCCCCTTGAGAACCCTTACTTTGATTTATTTCCGTTGAATGTATAGAGGTTAATTTGTGTAACGGCACCAATTAATCATTTCATGATATTTTTGTTCACAATAAAATCAGAAAGCTTTATTTCTGTCTGAAAGTTAAAGTCACTATCTTAAATTACTCAGTCGGTTTATCAACGCACGTGTGTGTTCTGTCGCTGAGAGCATTGCTCAATTACTGTTTATTGTCGAGAGTTGTTACACTGTTTGCTAGACCTTTAAAACATCTATCAAGTTGTAATGACAATTCCCGTGAACAATTTGTTGATTCCATCGTTTAACAGAGTGCGAAAGTTTTGCAGCAGAAATATTATGGCATAGCCAAAACCACTTATTCGGTACTTTCCAAAAGAACTTCTACACCATTAACTAGATCCGATACACGGATTTATTTTCATATCCGGTACTGTACGCCTTCTGGTATTCATCAATTAGCTCGATTTCTGCACAAATCCAGTATTTTTGTTCTTAAATTATCCACGAAACTGAACCAGTAGATCATCTCAATTTAAACTCACTGCGGTAGCTTGATGGAGTTTTCATTAGGTTTATGACTATTATCATTATAGTACGACTAAACCCCACTGAATTTTTTATCTGTTGAAAATGTGGAGAGGTGATGATTTACTTCACAGATAGCATAAAGCATGTCATTGATCTGACTTGAACTCCAATCATGCAATTCATAATAGAAAATCCCACATTCAGCGATTACTTTCAATTGCATATTGTTAAATCAACCGCAGAATGAAATAGCGTGGTCAAAAAGTTTTTGCTGAATAGCATGAATGCCGGTGTCTTTGTTTCTGACGTTTCGCAACGCTTTCAGTTTAATCAAGCTTAAATACCAGATATACGAATGACTACTCCCAGCAATATACATGACGATATCTCACGATCGATCCGGAGCGGTATGAATCGGAACAGGCGTTAGTATCCCTCAGGTGGCGGCAACAACAGCAAAGTTGGCCTAGTCTCCAAAGTGGGCAAGACAAACAAACATTGTCATCAGTCGCTGAACTTGTCACTAACTCTCTCTCTCTCTGAGCGTAGAGAAACATGATTGCCGTGCGGACATGCACGAGGGTTGGGTGGAGAGGAGGGCGAATCATATTACTGTGGTGGGCGGATCGATATGCGATGCCTTGTTACAATTATCAAGCGCACTGGAATATCACCACCACCACCACACGTAGTTAGCAAGCTGGTGAGTGAACACCAAAAGAGAGATCAAACACTGACCGAGGTAACACTTGAGTCAACATCGAGAGCGTATCGTGTCAATGCAGCATTGTGTACGGATAGACAGGGGGAAATGTAAGGGTCCTTAAAGAACGGTTTACCGATGTGCAACATATTTTCCGTCCTTCAGTTTAGGCATGCTGATCGTGCCAGGGTATCTGTGTGACTGATGAAGTCACCGCATGCTTACTTAAAGAGAGAGCGTTTTTCATCCATTCTTACTGTCAACGGGGCGTTCGGCAAATTTTTACAACAGTTTGGTTGCAAAGGAGCTTTCATTGTGTAGGGAGGGATCGAGAAGAGAACTTAAGCCAACAACCAGCAGACAGGGCAACAGAGAGCGGCATGAACTACAATCGACCGTGTAAACTGAGATGTGTGCAAAAAGATAGGCCAAATTCTACCCCCTGTGTAACCCAACACACAGATATCCGCAACCGAGCTGAAGTCATCAACAAGTGCAACCGATCGTGTTTCACATGACTTTTGCGTTCCTTGCCTAGGAGTACATGGAACAATATGAAAGCACACGGTTCGATGGCGTGTCTTTAACTCATATCATAACCAGGTCCAATACGTTAGCTAGCTGGTTAGTATCCCTCTGATCAGGAAACGTGCTAGGAGCATAGGTGTAATCAAGCTACACACTTGAAATGGTCTGCATCAGCCGGCACTAGCTTCTGCTCTGGAAATCAGTCATAGACCTCGCCCATTCAGCTACCGGCATGCAGTCAAATACGCACAATGATATCTACAAATGCGTGCATACGAGAGCACGAGCACCGTCGACAGCAAATGTATTTTCTTCAACAAAAATCGAGGATCAATTAGTTCGGTCCAAATAAAAATCGGTTTTGGACTGTCCACTAATAACCGCGAACGTCTACTGAACATTGCTCGTGTTTGGTGGAAGCACCATGTGTGTGGGGAGAAGTATGAGCATAAATTTACTGGGGCCATAAGCACAGTTGTTCTGGGGTAAACAAGGCTATGCTCCCAAAGCTCGCACACAGAACAATGCGTGGCCATAGATTCAATCTAACATGTCCCCAAATTATCCAAAGCGTGTGCTACAGGGCTGTTTTTCGTTATACTTTTTGTCCACAATTCCCCCGAATCCACTTTGCTGTTTTGTGTTCCTATGCATACGTTATCACGTATTTACTAACCAGCAAAAGAAATTAGTGTTCAATGTGACCCAGGATTGCCGGTAGGCAAATTAAAGTAGACTCGCAAAGCTATAGGGCAACATGATAAACACAAGGACTGGAATAATCAGTATTGCTGACTTGCATGAAATGTGTGACATAATTACGGAACACATACTGACTTCGAACTCCAGTTAGATGAGCCATGAATTAGAGTGAGAAACAATCACTGTGTGCCGCACGAGTAGATAGGACAAATGCATGGCAAATCGTTCCAACTTTTTAGATTACAGTGTGCTTTTGACTACACCAGCAGAGAGATATCACTTCTTTTTTATAAAACGGTATCACATTTAACCGTTTCTTGTGAACTTTCAAGTGAAAACATCTTTAGCAATTTCAGTTTGTATGCCTTCACAATCAAATGAATATCATACTCGCCACCAGATCAAGCGCCATTCAGAGTGTAATTAGTTCTGTTGTGTAGGCGTTATGCCTGTTCAATTGCGCTGTCATTTACCAGTTCGAGAGTTTATCAGATAGTGTGCAACTGCGAACTATCCGCACACTAGCGAGAATGTTATCGATCGTATTACACATGGTCAATTATGTGCACGTTCGACTTCCTGTGGAGTCCGATATTGTGTATGAGCCACAGGTTGAAAGTCTCGTCAACTAACCCAACCGACCCAGTCTCATCTAATTTTCCATTTCGATATCTCAGGTCTTGGGCAGGCTAAATCAGACATAAACACTGGAACGGATAAGATCATTCGGTAAAGCCTTACACAGCTGATCAGCAGCCCAATCCGAGCGTGCATGACGTAAGGCATCATAACCATTGTGCGAAAACGGTTAGTGACTGCAAAATGATAGCTTCTGAGGCCAGTGCCGCAGTTCAGTGATGTGCCTCGGACTAGTTGCAGGCGTTCTAATGCACGTGATCAAATAAAATGAGTACGTTGGCTGACTGGCAATCCTGATATCATCTGTCAATCAGAGTGAGAGGTCATGCATCAGAGATGCACATACGCACGTATGCAACCACCTTCGACTGACGACATTATACCATCCTGTTCGCGATCCCACACAGGGATGGACGTTACAAACTCATTACAATAGATAGCTTGCACTGCATAAGCACCGTACCAAAAAACATGATCCACTCCATAACCCACTGAATCGGTAAACGCGGTCCACTTTTAGCTCAAGGGGGGAAACGTGAATTGATGCGAATGTTTTTTGGAGCACCGAAAGACCCAAAAGAGATGTCTTCTTTAGTTGGATTCAGCAGGCAGGGCTAGTAGTTAGAATAGGAATCAAACACATTTTTGCCTTCCAACACTTGTTGTTATCCAGAAATGGATTCTGATAGCTGACTAGGCTACAACAAATAAGATCACTGTCAAGGAACCTCTGTAGTTTGCGAGACTGTCAGAGTAATTGGGATGCTGACTAAATGCATGAGTTCGGTTGTCTTAGGGGCACTTTAATCATAGTGATGCGCATGATTCTAACTGAACCAGCCAGTCAGACTCGGAGTAAAGCGCGTCAACAGTGCATATTCTTATCATGATTGGGGTGTGAATTCCGGTGTCCGTTGTCAGGCGACAACCAATTCTTATAAGGCCAAACATTCAAACACGTTTGTTCGTCACAAAGGCGTTTCAGATGTCTTAACAAGAACACATAGGCTCCCGAACAGCACACTGTCCGACTAGCTTGCTGTTCGTATGGTGTACGAGCATCCTCGGTCTCTGCCAACAGTGGGAAAATCCTAAGGAAGACGTACGAATCACCACAGTGGTCACCGGCTCCATCGGGGCACGTAAGATGTGCCGAGTACTTTGAATGGTTGGACCCCAGTCAACTGGCGAAAGAAACAATTTGGCTACACGGTGTCAGCAACAGGAGGTAAGCGTACCAACAGCCTTATCGGCCTTCGACTCCCTGGCTGGACAGATCGATGATACCGGATTCGCCATCTTTGATGAACTCTTGAACTGCTGCGCCGCCCTTGTCGCAACTTCATGAAGGGTGTATTGAGTATCCTGCATGGATGGAGTCCATCCAGAGGGAGTATGAAGCGAACAACTACTGGCCACCGGCCCCCAATGAACTGCAAACCCCACGCTTTGTCTAGGTATTATGTGAGATAGGTTTCTTTTGAACAAAAGGCTCCAGGTGGGACCCCTCAAACCAAACCCCTCTTTCGACCTGGGCAACCGAGAAGTATCCTGCCTTCACAAGTATGAATTTTGTCATACCTTTCTATCGCGATTACTTGGCCGACACATAAGCGGCCGACTTTGCTCTCATTTTAAATTTTACCACACCAAACCAATCTGTCTTGTTTCTTCTTCTTTCAAGTAACCCTTTACTTGATGACCCCTCAATTCCGGTTTTAATCATACACCAAAGACTTAGCTAATTTATTACTCGCGATGAAAGTCATAACCAGAATAACAGTGTGTCGAACGCCAAAGTTCACTCGCCTGAAATATATAAACCCCAACTCGCACCCAGAAGACCATTTAGGCTTGTTACCTTTAATGTTCGCACACTAATGCAATAGGCCAGCAGGCAGCATTTGCACGTACTTTGGAGACCCTTGTCATCGATATCCGTTGTCTTACTGAAATACGGCTTTGGGATTCTGGCTCAGTGTTACATCTCCAATCTCCGTCATCCGCTTCACCACGCGGGTATAATGTGTACTTGTCTCGAGACTCTGCGGCTCAAACCACTGGCCAAGTCGATGTTGCAAATGCCCTAAGCTCATATGCAGAGAAGACACTGCTTGCCTGGATCCCCGTCAAACATGAAGGTACGGCCAGGGCAGCGAGAGTCGCCCACCACAAACAGTATCTGCATGTTGTCTTGACATATGCCCCCACAAAATGTAGTCCAGACTTAGTCAAAGATGATTTTTATCACCAGCTCACTGACCTACACACCAGGCGGTGCACGGACATTGTAGTGCTGGCTGGAGACTTGAACGCTCAAGTAGGTAGGCTAAGCACATATCAGTGTGACTTACGTGACCCACACTTTTACGACACGTGT
>JTDE01000904.1:84869-115699 GCA_014338405.1 Paragonimus skrjabini miyazakii
GTCACATCACAAGTTTGTGGTGGCAGCACGGTAGAAGCAAAAGGCCAGCTAAATTGACCATCAAAGTGCTCCGCCCAACACTATAACCTTCTGGACTTATTATAGATTAGTGTGCCATCTGTCTCGCTGATAGCTTCACTGACAGACGGTCGCTTGGGACCAGTGGCACGGATCAGCTTAAAGAGTTTGCCGCTGTTCCCTGAAGCAAAAGCGATTACCATTTCTTTAACTTTTCCCAATAACCAAGCCCCACGATCAGCCTTTAGACTACGTTTCAGCTTCCTACGGATATCTCTTCTAGACTTATTATGTGAACTACCAGGAGGAATCTTCCCTCTGGCTTCTAACAACTCCAGAGATTCCTCTGAAGTCCAATGTTTGTTAAACTTATGTACCCCTATGCCTTAATTAAAGCGAACGTAAATTAAAAGCAAACTGTATAGGCCACACTATAATTACTGCCGCATAGGACATTGTATCACATATAGACTGCTCATCCTAAAATACAAAATCAGACTGAAAACAACAATCTGTAGGATAAACTTTCAGCCGTGGATCGAACAGTGAAGACTTGGTGATAGTGCGAGTGAAAGAACAACGTTGCTGGCAATGTAGACAAGGAGAGAATCCTGTTTTTAATTGACAGCCAACTTGACATTCATTTTTCAATCGTCAATCTTTTCTCAATGACAATCATTTCGTCCGATATGACAGTCGGGTCTTTTCAGTACGCCTTAGTGTTCCCCAGGATGTGGTCCACTCCCCGCACTTGTTCTCAATTTCTATAGAATTCATGCTAATTCACAATTAGAGTTTCTAATTAAATATGCAGATGATATGGTACTGGATATTAGAGAAACCGCTTGATTTTCCTCCGCGGTCCCACCGGACAATAAGTTCGAAATCTGAAGTTAACTCTCTTAACACAACTTTATTTGTCAGTGTTGGTTTTATATATTATGTGGAAGGAAATTTTAAATGACCGTTAATTTTTTTATGTAATTAACTAGTCTTTACCTTGACTCTTTTTTTAATATTTAGAAATCACATTAGGGAACGATAAAACATGATGAACAAATTCATAAAACCATCAATTTATGTCTGACATTTCAAGTCTCTCTACACCTCACATCAGATTATCAGTCAATCTAGTAATGCACTTGTGTTCCCAACTGAGTGTGCTATTAACTACTTGTGTTCTACAGTCTGTTGTCAAAAGATTTCACACCAAAACACCTGCCACGTTGTCCTGGTATTCCTAGGGAGAAATCTGTTAACTATTTTTTTGATCACCATTTCACCAGCTGCGAAAAGATTGTGGTTAAAAGTTTAGAGGACAATGCTCACTCAGATCTCGTTCAATATACTTCTACATTTTCAACGAGATTCCGGTACGAGTACTAATTTATACGCAACTGTTCTACCTGTCCTAACGTGATTCGACTGTTACACAAACCCAGTTTTACTGTTCCCAAGTCAGTTGATTTTGTCCTTCTCCAAATTGTCCATGATACTTTCTATCAATCTCATCCTTCTTATGTGACTAAAACTCATTGAGTTTCTTTTACGTGAAGATGATGATGATGATTTCAGCAAGTAAAAAGTAGAGAGCACAAAACATGTGGCTGAATTGATTTGCACTGGAACAGTCTATACAATTAGCAGTAAGGGTTGTACGGGTTACGGTAAACTGGGTTCAGGTAGAACGAACGTCGTCAAAGCAATGCCAAGACAGGAAATTGTGAGAATTATCCGAACTACTCGTTTTCGACATCAAAAAAAACGATAAAAACATCATTACCATCACATACAGCAATACATCAATCATTCACACTGATGATTAACTGCCACACAACCACAAAGAAAAAAGCAAACCCTGTAAAGGAAGAGAAAAGAAATAAAGATAAAGAAGGGCAGAGAAAAGGGTCTAACTACTAAAAATAGCTAGATCTATATTCAAACATTCAACATCAAGGTGCCTGCACTTTGCAAACAAATAATCGAGCTGTAAATGAAAGTTAGGCATCATCAGCAAGACAGCTTCTTTGCGGCTTTCACTGTTCCACGTCACTAAATGCACTCACTTCACAGACAACTCGGACAAAACAACGACAGCATTCACGCCAATGAGCTCGGTTAGCCGCCATCTCACGTAACGTCTCCAGCCACCGACTCTGAGTCGCGAGAGCCCCAGCTCGGGAGACGAACCCGATCTACAGTGATCAAACCCTTCGTGAAAGACTTCACTGATAAAAACAAGGTCATAATCATAGCGATTTTAGCCCCACCGTTTAGGGGCGTGACTACCAATGTTAGAGGAAGTTGGAAATGATGAGGTGGTGTGTGGTCAGTGATGTCTACGGTCAACCGCTTACATCGGAGCCGACTTTCGAAAGCGAGGATCGCACCAGCTAATTCACCGAAACTCTAGAAACGCTTCAAAAATATTAACCCATCTTCCTGTCGAGTCCCTTGTAGAACGACCCTACAAATGGAAATCAAAAACTTCAGCTCATGATCAGGCAAATCTAAAGTACGAGCACGGGATGGAAAAAAACGAAGAGCCATCAGGTATCGAATCGTATGTATTTGTTAAATGCACAGACGCTAAGCCGAGCCCCGGCTAGAGTGAACTGACTGACGGACACAGAACTGGTTGAGTCAAAATCCACTCGATACGTTCGATAGGTTGTCTATTCATCAATGCAGCCCTGATCGATCGCCATTACACACATATTCGCCCCGAAGTGATGTAAGATTCAATTCGGTCAACCGATGATTTGTGCGAGGAAAATGTAATCAGCCCCAAATGAGTTAGGAATTACGGTCTGTCTCTGTCTCTTAGTGTGGGGTTTCATGACCTATACATGTCATTAGTTGGAGAGGTTAAACGAAGTGGTGGGTAACGAATTCAATGACCAGGGTAACGCAACCATACGGTTGAGTTTTTCATGAAGGAAAAATGTTGTCAGTGAAATAGGACAGTGAACATCGCGAAGCTGTCACAATACTGCATTTTGATCCAGTGTGTTGGTTTATGCATCTTGATGACTTATTGGATTAAACTCGACGGTGTGATTATCACACTCATACAGTCACTCATGTCAGGCAAGTCAGTAGTAGGTAGAACCACAACCTCCTGGACCTCCACGTGGGAGGTTGGTAAAAGACTGGCATCTTTATCCGCCACCCACTCGCTGCTATGAAGTACACGTTTTCGAGCCAAAAGCCTTGGTTGAGAATCCAATTTGTCCTCTTGTCTAGGTATAGATGTTCTGGTAGTATCCCAACCCACATTCACTCATGAATATTCTCAAAGCTTTCAATTCCATAACGCATCAACCATCCCAAAGCGCAAATCGGGTGGCCCTATTTATTGAATACAAGATGGTGGGTAGGCAAAAATGTGCCACTGCTGACTCTTCCCAACTGATCTATAAAATTAAATGTGCATGCCGCTCCCGAACACCATTTCTAGTAACTACTCTACAAGATCCATAAAAGACATTCAATCGTGGTAACATTGTTTTTATAGGTTCAGTCTTTTACCACCCAGCTTCCGGCCACCCTCGTCCCTTATCTAGGCCTAGAATACGAATTAACGAGGTGCTTCAAACTATCACTCTGAAACAGATAGTGTGATGGATGACCAAATCGGAAGCGTGACTTTTAAACATTAGAAAATATATTTAAACGCGGCGGTAAGATATGTCCAAGGGCCACCGCGAGTGGATTACGGACAACACAGACTACCGGATGTGTTACCACCCAGAGAAATCGGATGAACGGACAGTAAGTGGCAGGTGAAAAACCAACGACAGAAAATGTAAGCCACACAAACAAACCATGCCGAAGTGCACACGAGATATGAGTGAAAGCTGGCGCTGCGTTGTGGACTGGAATTCCATTTCAGAAACGCGAGCGCGCGTGCAGCGTGGGAACGTGCAGTTGGACAATAAAGTTCATGCTTTATTGAACGACTTTTTGCTACAACAGGTCGCTCTCGCACGGACGTTGGACTCCTTGAATGTCGACAACTGGTACATTTCAGAGACTAGAATCCAGGAGAGAAGTCAGCGTATCGAAATGATAGCACTCGCACTATCTAACCAACTGGTTATACACTGTGGTTGTCTTTACGGCCGTCACTACCGGTCAGGCTACAGTAGGTATGGTTCTCAGCAAGGCGGCCGCGGTTGTATTGGTAAATTAAATTCCCGCGAGCAGCAGACTGTGTGCCGTCCGCTCGGCAGGTTCTATTAAGGTTAGCAACAGATGTCAAATCTTCAGAAACCATTTCATTGTCTGCTTATGCTCCAAATGAGGTCGGTGACAACGATGCTTGTTACGCGGATCTGGCTGCGCTGCTTAAGTCGACAAAACGCTCTGATATGGTGATCCTCGCCAGGAATATAAACATTCAGGGCAGCAACCATGGTGAGGCCGTCTCGTTTGGATGATAGGTTTGGGCTGGCAGTACATCGTTCGGATAGTGGAAGGCGGTTGTTGCAGCTATTTGCCCAGCATTAACTATTTTTAAACTGCATTCAGTTTAGACACCGTGCACGTCAATGTCAGACTTGGCAACACCTCCCACCGAATCATACCTGGTCTCAGACTACATAGCTAGTATATATAAACTGCGTGCCTCTGTTCGAACAAATGCTTGCATTCAGACAATGCGTTGGTACGCTGTTGTAAACTTATTAATTTAGCTGTGCAACGACCACCAACACCACCACCACCACCACCACCACAACAACAACAACGGTTGGCTATTGGTAAGTGGTTACTGATGAGTAGCACGGGATTTTGGTTTCCATATAGATTGAACATCACCCACAATCGATCGCAGCCGTTGTATTCCTGTAGACTTTCGAAAAGAAGCACTAGACTCGAGTTACACTCTTGTTAGAGCTCGTCAGTAGTGCATATCCTTGCCACGACCGGGATCAGAACTCCGGCCACGCTGTTCATGAGGCAACCGTGTTGATTACTGAGTCACTGACCTCAGAGTAGGCGCGACCGAATTATCATATTGTGGTGAACTGTCAGGCCGGAGGGGCAAGTATTCAAACACTCGGCGGAATGCTTCAACGCGGGGGTTGGCATGTCCATAAACCCTCAACGATCGGATGGCGGACAACAGGGGCAATCGGAAGAGTTATCACTCGATCGGATCGGACCAACGGGTTAGACATAGCACGCAAAATAGGATAGACGACCAAGTCGGAGGCTCGATTATTCCAACACTCGAGGGAATATCTCGACAAAGTCGTGGAGAACAGTTGAAGCTGATAGTGGATAGATGGAGGACAACACGTGTGACCGGACGAGCCATCGTTCAACGAAATCGGGTCAACAGACGAAGATTGGCAGGTGGAAAACCCCCGGATAGAAGACGCCGATCATACACGTAAAACGGGCAGAAGTGCACACGACACGTGAGCGGAAACCTGGGGTGTTGTGGGCTGGAATGCTGACTCATAAACACGAGCGCGCGCGTAGCATATGAACTAGCGTGTTGGACAATAAATATTGTGCTTTGTTGAACGCGTTTTTGCTACAATATGTAAACGGTCAACCACTTTCGCTTGAGTAATTATCAGGTTGCCTGATCGTCTCGGTAGGAGACACAATTACTGTCCGTTAACTCGATTCTAGTGCTTCTTTTAGAAAGCGGCCAACTGGAAAGTCTACGGGAATGCGACAGCTGCAATCAATTGTGGGTGATCTTCAACTTGGTATTGACAAATGGATTGAGAATAACAACGTTACTAGCAAGTTTCAATACTTTACGTTTCAACCACTTCGAGTGGCTTTCCTCTCAACAACGATTGTCTGTAGAGAAACTGGTCAAGTCATCGGTAGAGCATAAATGCTAAACTAGCTTAGAATGCAAGCTTGTCCGTTGACACCAAATATCCTAATGACCACTAGATACAAATCACACAGGTTATCTCTAAAGTAGGTACCATAGCATGCACCATGGTGGTTTGTAGCTTAAACAAACATTATATTTCAGTGAATACCCTCGAGTTGTTAGATATCTGACAGAACATATCCAACGGCAGTTCATATAGTAAGTTTAGAAGGGATATCCGCAAGAATCCAACGCGAAGTCTGTTCGCCGATCGTGAAGATTGAATGGCGGAGAGAGTTAAAGAAATGGAAATCGCTTTTGCTTAACGGCAAACTAGCAACCTTTTCAGGTCTATCCGTACTACCGTTCTAAGGCGTCTGTCTGTCACTGAAACTGTCAATGAAGGCAAGTGACACATTCATCCATTACAGATCCAAATGATTAAAACACTGGGCAAAACATTTCAACGTTCAGTTTAGCTGGCATCCTGACTCTACCGTGGTACCACCACAAAATGGCAATGTAATGTCCTAGTCGATAGAACTAGAACCACCCTTCAAAACTGAGGTGTGTAATTTCAATTTGGATCCCAGATGAAATAGGGTTATTGGTTTAGATGACCACATTCCGTTACATTGCGAAAGAAGTGAAGAAGTGTTAATGGTGCTCACGACTCAGTTGTTGGAAATTGTGTGTACTGCGGAAAACATCCTTCTCTGTTGGAGTCGCTCGTTAATGTTTCGCATATTTACGAAAAGTCAGGAGATCTTGCAAAAACCATACGTGGATTAGCTTGAGCCCAGTTATTACCACGGTTCTGACATCCATCATACTTCGTTGAATCACTGAATCTCGGAAGGTAGACATTAGGGTAGGACAAGTAGAATTTCGTCCTGGATGAGGATGTGTTGGTCAAATTCCGGAGCAATGTCATGCGTACGAAGAGCCAACAATTGTCGGTTTCCTAAACTGTGAAGGTGCGTCCCATTCAGTCGATTGATCTACACTTCTGAAGCAACTTAAACGCAAAGGTGCATCCAACAAGGATGTGAACATATTCTCCGTGCTTTGTTCTCGTACTAAAACTCAGGTTGGAGTTTGCGGTGAACTGTTTGACATGTTCAGCACCAGAAGCGGTTTACATCAACGCCATCCATTTTTATCGCTTTCGTTTATTTTTTTCGTAAATAGAACAATGGAGGACTGTCTGGCACTCACATGACACCGGTGTGGAATTTCTCCCTCGTATAAGATTGTCTGATCGTGGTTACGTTGACGTCGATATGTTGTTCGACAACCTTAAAGTACGACAGATAATGTTAGAAGCAATTTCGTGCTACGTTGAATAGTTCGGAATGTGGTTTGCAGGCTTAAAGCGTGAAACTGCATGTGCAAAACTGCTGTAAATTTAATGTTATATAATGAAGTGATAGAGGCTGCCGATCGGTCAGTGTACGTAGAATGTTTCATCAGCAACGACGGAGATATAGAGAATGGAATGGAAATTCGCATCCCCGAGATTAGGGCAATATTCGTCCATCTAGGATAGTTCAGGCGACAGAGTGGCTTAAGAGTCGAGTATATAAAGTGACTGTGATTGCTGTGCTACTTTACGAAAACGAAACTTGACAATTCAGAGCACGACTTGAACCGACTTTAGGTCTTTGTTCACCGATGTTTGTGTTCGATTGCATGCATCAGGTAGCACCAACGAGTAAACAACGAAGAGATTAGAAAGCGAGTATTTGATGGTACTTGTTAGGCCAGTTGCCTTGAACAGTCTTTAAGCTTGCATTAACATAGATGGTTAGGCCATGTACAACGGATGTCAGCTAGTCGACGAAATACTGAACACTTGCTGATGCCAAGGCCGACTGGCGTAAGGTGTGACGTGAACGGATGATGACGTGATGTAGAGAAACAAGGTCGTTCATCAAGGCGTTGTTCAAAGTAGTTCGCGTTATGAAACCAGTGACTACAAACAACCTAGATGAGATGGCGGTCAATCGAGCTCATCGGCTTGAATATCGTCGTTGTTTGCCCGAGTTGTCTGTGAGGTAAGTGTATTTAATGACGACGGTCAATGAAAGTTGTCTTGTTGACGAAGTCTTACCTTCAGTTACAGTTCGGTTGTTCTTTTGCGAAGTGTGCGCACCTTGATTTTCGGAGTTTGAATATAGACGTAGCTACCTATGATAGTTGAGTGAATTTTTCTTCCTTTATTTTTTCTCCCTGGTGAGGGGTTGCTTGTTATTTACAGGTGTTGTATATCAGTTAATTATAAGCGATAAGCACTGACATATTTTTGTCTATGATGACGTTCACGTAAACAATGCAACTATCTTGGTCTTTCCTGCTACCACAAAAGAAGTTCGACTATTAACATCGTTTTTCCATAGTTGTGCCCCTTTTAAATTTGAGCATAGATTAAACCGCGCAAGCGTCATTTGATTGTAATGACAGTAAGTATAGTAAATGCAGATATGCTGCAGTAATGAGATTGGTTATGATAGCTAAGACAGCATGGCAGAAAACCCTTGATTTCTAGTTGCTGTCTCGCGCTTATCATATGTAGGTAGATATAACTAAGTGTAAGGTGATGAGCTTGTTATTTGGATTGTATAGATTTTTTGGGGGGCGGGGCGAAAAATCGGGTACTACAGCATACGAGTACGACTTGGGTACGATTGCTTTAAATGATTATAGCCTGTTTCATAACAGTGTGTCTAATAATCAAGAAGGCCAACTCGGTAATTGGGTTACTCATCAAAGTGTTTGGACGGTTCCATTCAGACTGTTTCACTATCACATTCAACTCACTAGCGTGCCTCTATCTTGAGCTAAATATCAACGTTTACCGTCCTTAGTTTGTGAAGAACATTACTCATGTTGACACGGCACAACGTAAAGTCAGGAAATGGGCTACAACATCACGTTTTTTATCTTATCTACATAATTCAGGCAGACTGAGGCAGTTCTCAATGCGTTACCGACATGTCAGAAGAGACTTGAATGTAGTGGGTAATATCCTCCATCAGCCCCAGTATCTATTAAGAAAAATACGTATACCTAGTGAAAACAGCCATCTTGGGTGTACCCTGGTAAAGCAACATCAAACGAACCGTTTGAGCTGCATAGGACACTTTTTTGGCGTCCGGGTGTGCCCAGTGTAGAACAACTTACCAGCGTCTGTCATAACTGCGTCATCGTTAGCTGAATTCAAACGCATATTTGATGCACATAGTCGGAACATCATAATGAATACTTAGATAACTTGACCATCAAAATCACTGTGGTAAAATGAAGTTATTCTCGAAGTCTCACTATTGAGGCTAGCCAGCTACTGATTGCTCTATGATGCAGTGCGATTGTTGTAAGTTTGATAGGCAGTAGTTAAGTTTCTATTCCGTTCATTATCTCTCAACCTTCTTTTTCACAGTTTTCCAACTGCTGACTCTCTCTCTCTATCTGTAACTGAAATGAACTTTCGACTTGTCTTTTCGTAATAAAACCGTCCAACACAGATTCTGATGTAAAGAAGCATATTCAGCTTCATCCAGTTAGCGAATTCCTTGTGCATCCTATGACTGGCAATTTTATTTGTAGTGGCTAGAAACGCTTTACAACATAGCACGGTTGTGTGAAACAGAGCGTCGAAAATGAGTGATGTGAATCAAATCGAGAATGAATGACGCGCGGCAACTAACGGTAGTCCTCAACGTCAGGAAGAAGGGAAACAGACAGAGACGACTGGAAATGTATGTACCGTGCCGTATGTGACAACAAAGATACTGACGCCGCCATACAAAATAGTGATTACAATCGATATTGAGTATTTTCATGTTTTGCAACGGGTGTATAGCAGCAAACAATTCCAAAGGTCAAATGTGTTTTGTGGCTACAACAACGCTAGATCCCAAACGGTGACGTCACTACAATGCATCCATTCAGCTATGGAGCTTTCATAATTAAATATCTGTACCTATTTCCGTCATTGGGTTAATATTGGCACGTTATTGGATGATCCTAATGCGCGAACTCGGAAACAAAACACGAAAGGTGGTTGTTGATCGAATAAAAAGTGACACCAATTCAAAAACTAGGAACATTAAAATTAGACCGGACTCAAACCCAAGTAACTAAGTTTAGTGGAATATCATAGCTGAACAATGTGGTAACAATGGCGAAAGAATGTCTGCCATATCGAGCATCCCTTGATACCGTCACAGCCGACTGGCCTACGGTTCCAGATAGGTAAACTACGATGAAGAAACGAATGATGTTGATTAGTAGTGAGATAGCACCTGTGGGTGACGCTCTCTTCTCAAGCACAATCACGCACAGAATCTCTTAAAAGAGACGTTAAGATAAATAGCTCTAATCGGGTTCACTAATGTGAGGTTTACTGTTGTGTAGTTGAGTTGTCAACAGAATAAGCGAGTGACCAAGCGAACCGATGTAAACCTCAGATTTCACTGTACTCTCAGTTGCCACTCAGCTGTTTACGTGCACGGTGTAGGTGGTATAAGGATGAATGTACAAATTTACATAGAAAGGGAGTTATAGATTGTTTTCCTTTAACTTCTTTCCCCTTGAACTTTGAACCGAGTCCATTTCACCTTGTTTTATTTCCAAGGTCGTATAGAAATTATTCATAAGTGTAAAACACCAACATAGAACCGATAATTAGAATGACGAAGAAGAAGACAAGGTCTAGTTGGCTGTATCGTTATTACCAAACTAATTCAACTCAAGTAGAATTACGATTCTATGCACAATGAATATCAAAAACAAAAGGAGCCAACCAGCCAACAGTACTTCACATAATACGAGATAACAGGTTTTGAGGGTATATTCCACTGACCTTATCCGATCCTTTACCACCATCTATCCGTCGCATACGACCTTTAGCATCTCCACGACTGATCACACACGAATCCGGATCTCGGACGCTATCTTCGCTACACAACCAACATTTTAGGAACCAGAATACCGAATCTGTTGGTAATTCTTTGTATAGTTTCTTCAGTAAATTAGCCACTGCGTCCGTTTCCGCAGCTGCATCCATTTCCTGTGATCAGATCAAACATCAAAGAGAGAGGAACGATGGGGGGGAGGCAAAAAGAAGGTTGTTAGACGATTGTCAGAATGATCAAACTGTACTGTAGCCATTGAGGTTAGTAACGAATTCAATAATTTTGTTACTAGAAACAAATGGCATTTAATTCGGTTGGTTGTCATAATCGCACTCTACGTGATCACCGGCAAAACGCCACAATACGGAAGAAAATGGTGACTGACTAAGTATATGTGATTGGTATAGACAATAATGAATACATACTGAAAAACAATATCACATTATGACAAAGCGCGTCCAGAAAAGGAAAACAGTTAACGACTGAATAACTTGCATTGTATCTAAGTCAAAACAGCCTGTGGTGTGTTGGTGGGCTGAGCAAAGATTAATGTCGTACACCAGAGCAAGGATCATTATCTGTTCTCGGTAAATGAGTAACTGCGCGAAAAAGGTAAAATCTATTGCTATCAAAAACTGTACGCGCGTACTGATATGATATTAAAATAATCACACAAAATTGTCACATCAACAAATACGACATAGTGGTCATCTGGAGAGGGCTATGTGAAATCTTCCGGTTAAGAATCGATGGGAAAGAAGCACATTTTGATGCAACAGAGTAAAATGATAAGCCGGAGGTTGAACAACAGCATACGCACAAAGATATATACACCAAGCCTTCTAGTTTCCAAGGAAATGATCGATGAGAACCCAAGCCACAACTGAATGGCAAAAAAGAGAGACCCAGTGGAGAGATCATAATGTCTCATTGAACAAACAAAAGTAACTCAACACGTGCGTGAATGAATGTGACCTCTCCTATCAGCCTGTCGACTGTGACGAAGTTTTGAAGGATACTACCAGTGGAGATAGTCAATCATTCCAATTCGTGCTCACAGACTGTCTTTCAAGTGACAGTTACGTTCTTGTAACAAATCCTTGGAATATGATGTGTTTCGGCCAGATTCACATCAGATCCGAGGTGAGAACTAGACAGGAATCAGTTCAAGCGGTTGCCGTGCAGCTAGTGAACAAGTCGACAGACTCATGACAAAAAGGATGAGGAGTGTGAATGATTAGCATACAGTGATGAGAATACATGTGGAACAAGACAGATGTTATGATGAATAGAAAAACCACTAACACTGTCAGATTAAGAGAAAACTCTGTTTGAAAAGTTTGTTATTGCATCGCAACAACAGTGTTACAAAGATGTTTGAGATTTATGGCTATACACACATAATACCACACTGGTGTTGACAGAAACAGACAGATACACAAAATGGATGACAGACAGCAATCTGTTCAGCTATTACTTAAGCATGCATACACACCATTTTATCAAAGCTCTTGTTGGTTCCATAGCGTACTGATCAATCCGGGATGTTTCTTACCATGCGTAAAACGTACGGTGCGGTGACAAACTAACGTAACACGCATGTAAAGGGTGGCAAGAAATTTAAGTCATATACTTTGAATTCAAGTCACGTTAAATCAATAAAGTGTTCTACGCAACCCGAAGGGTGGATTCTCAGCTTTTTTACATACTCACCATCAGCAAATGCAGGACATTTAAATAAATATGCTTGGAGCACAAAATTATTAGCGCAACTGTAGAATTCAAAGACAAATTTAGGGAAACGGTCACAGCCATGATCAGTTTTGAAAAATATCTATTGATTCAGTTTTGAGATTAATTCACGAAACAGAAGGTCTGATTTATATGGAAAGCTAACTACATAGCGAATAACGACGAAATAAGACCGGACACAGACAAATAAATGGTTTGACAAATATCTAATGGGGGACATGGAAGCACACTTAGAGAGATCCGAATACATGGGGTGAATTGCGTCTGATAAGATTTTCATAGAAAATTGTTTATACATTTTGAAATGATGAGAAACAATAAAATCGATTAATTGTTTACAGGGAGAAAAATGCTACTGAAAGCAAACCAGGGAAAACAGCAGGTGAGCAATACATCCACTGGGGGAGCACATATGCCTTAATAAAACGACTGATCAAGTAGTGGGGAATGGATGGAGAAGTTAAGTGCAGGACTTAGAAAGAAAGCTTCCGGACTTTTGATGAAAACCTCGACAACATGAAGTGACTATGTCATATTGTTGCTCAAAGTAATCCCCAGTTATTTACTAGAAAACAATTCAGATAAAGGTTCATTGTTTATATAAAAGGTGGAGCAGACATTACAGAGTTCCTCATATTGGTTCATTTTCATGAGCGAAAACAGAATGTCAACAGAATTGAATGTGTGAAGGGACAGACTATGAGACTCAGCACAACTCGCTAGTTCGGATAAATTGTCCAGCAGGGCGGGAGAAGAAAACCCAATACGTTACATGTCACGCAACAACACATCATCGGCATATTTGATTACGGATGTGTGACCATGTAATGGCCAGAATTCAATATAAGATGAAAATAAAAAGGGGACACGATTGCGCCCTGTAAGGCACCAAAACCAATGATGAATGGCAATTACGTTCGACCACCGAATTGAGTTTATAAAGTAATCACGTAAAAGCTCGATGGTTGAAGTTTAAATTCCAGATTCTTTGAGAACTTGAAGAAGTGTCACTCCGTCAACGTTACCAGAAGCGTCACTGTAGTCGACGAAATGTGTACGAACGGCTGTTGAATTTCCATCAGGTGATGACAGAACGGAATGAACTAGCCAAGCGAGAGAATCCAAGGTCTAACGTGAGCGACGATAGGTAAACTGACTGGAATTTATGATCTTTCTATCCGCGCAAAAATGAGTTTTCCAAAAACTTGTAGTGCTGTGAGACTGGATGAAACTTGACCGTTGCTTTTTAGCAACTTATGTTATGCGGGCTGCCATCTAACAGTCAGCAGTTTTGTACTGTCTGAAACACTGAACGAATAATTCAGCTAGTGGTTGCATAAACATTCCGCACATTCCTTAAGAACGATCGATGAAAGATTGTCACGTTCGTTTGCTCTATTTGATTTTAATCAAATAAGTTCTTTGAAAACAGTTGCTCTCTTATCTGGAACGGAAGAGTCAGTGGAAGACAAAAACTCCGTTGGAGCTGGGGCGAGTCACTTTCTGTCTTGTTACAATTGCGGCTGAGCTCTTCGACTTTAACAACCAGTTTCCTGGCAAGAGTGTTCAATCCACCTAGCCTTTTCATGATTTACCGGATCATCCGGCGGTTTCTGCTGCCCAGTATTGTGTTGGCGTATACAGAATTCAAACGATTTAACTCAAATCTGACAAACTTTGAAAAGCGTTCGACAGATGAATAATCTTCTAATTTATAAGGCATTTCTTTCTTCTTTCGGAGTCTTTTGGGACATAAGAAGGAAAATCTGTCTGCACGAATCAGAAGCGTTTCTCAGGGTCAGCAAATACCGAAGCATGAATTTAATCAGCTCATCAACTGATCACAGTAAACAGACGGGTCAACTTGAATAAACAAGCTCAAGTAGGATGAAGATATCATTTTCCCAAGCCTATTGTAATTGTCAGGAAAAGACTGACGATGTCTGATTGTACGACGTCCACAACGAGTGATGAGCTTATGAGGTCTTACTGTAAATCATGGGGAGAGATTCGCAAAAGAGTGGTCAAATGTACCAAAAGGACTATTAACAACTGCGCTTTACCATGAAGAGCTAAATCGAGAGGTACATCCAGATGTGTTGGAAATGTCACAAATGTGCAGGCCGAAAACAGTTGGAAAGATGGTATCAAATCCTTTGAAATGATTGGGAACAATATATAATGACGTATTGAGAACGTCCAAAAGAGCTAGTGAAAAATCAACGAATTTGTCGATCTCAGTGGTACGACAGTTGAGAGGTAAATAAGGATGACGCGCCGCAATTGAACGAAAACCGGTTAAAAGTTTAGGTTTGCACTGAATAATTAAGCAGCTGATAAGTAGTTTGACAGATTTGACAGTTTAGAACAGACCCGATTATTAGTGATACAATGTCAATGCTCATCGGTGGTATTGGTGGATTCCACCATGAACTGATCGATAAATTCTGCTTTGGCAGTCAATCGGCTGGATCATTTGGTGGATTCAATGACACAGTTAGTTGGGTAGGTAACTAGATCCGAATGTGGAATTTCTGAGCTTCCGGCGTGACTTCACAGCTTAGCCGGTAAAGCACTTGCCGCATTCAGGCATGTTGCTTCTGTCGCCGATTCGAAATCAGCCAAAGTCCAGATTTTTCGCAACTGGGTCTTTTCTAAATTAAGCAGCTCTCAGAAATATTCAAATAAGTAAACTGGACGTGCACGGACGCACACTATGAATCACTTATGTGAATAATAAGGCTTCCACTACGCCTTCTGTAACACACGGGACGATCCATACGGTAACAAGTGAAATTATCTATTTGGATGATTCCAACTTCGATGTCCTCATGCAACCAGGTTTCCTGTAACATGATCACACTTAAATTGGCATATTCACGAAGATGGATAATACTGCTCATTTCAAGCATATTCTTGAGCAAGGAACGAATGTCCCCACTTATAAGCATAGGTAAATGCACCTCAGTGATGTTACGCTTTTGAAATGCAATCTTGTATTCTGCACGATGTTTTCTAACACACTCCTTCGATTTTTGATCAATTTGATTCAATTTACTCGTTTAACTGATTTACCAACAGATAAGAGTTGCGAAGACCGGGAGATACAAAACGATTTCAAACAACCGTGAAGGCATTTTCGTATAATGTTATTCGCACAATGAAAATGATTATGGAGTGAAAAACATTGAAACAATCCAACAATATACTGAAGAGTAAGTAGGTAAAAACGTCCGAAATAGTTCTGAGATTCCTGCACAGCCAAATTTGAAGGCTGATATTAATTAATTATGACTATAATATCGTCAGCACTCAGCTAAGTCATGCTCAACTGTTCTTAATTCTGAAAGGAAGTAGCGTTGGTGGGAAATATCAAATATAGCGGTCGCACAAATATAAACGAGCCATAAATTGGGGTGTATTGAGTCGCGAGGAGATTGAAAAAACGATGCAAAATAAGGACGGGGATTGACCTTCGGATGGTAAATCATGCACAAAGCGTACGTGGCAAGTGGCAGTAAGTAGGGCTTCATGCCACATGCAGTCGAGAAAAAAGTGGGTTCAGACAAGACTTTAGCTTAAACATTGGAAGGCATCCGCCGTCGTGTAATGTACTACGTCACGTGCGAACGGTCGAATACCGTCAGGCGGCCTAAATTTAGACAACCGAATTTGAAGTAATCAAGGGAAGAGTCAAACCCGCTACCGTTTCGCCAGTAGCCTTTACCGTAAGCACCACCAGGTGCGAACCAGAAGCTTAACTTGGGTTCATGTTTGAAAGAAAGATAACGCAAGCGAAAGTGAGACCCAAAAACTTGCTGTTGTTGCAGTAAGCAAATTCAACTGACATAAACACGCTCTGTGCTGATCGATTCATCACCCATCACGCAATAAACGTCAGCTAAACGAAATAATGAGACACATCAGAAGATATGGACAACAGTTGTGGGACCTGAGAACCTTATTAAGCAGGGATTTATAAAGCAAAGAACACTGCGTGTGGTCATAACAACAAACGACGTGGGGTTAAAGTGTTACATTTAAACAGAAAAGGAACATCTACGACACTGTTCCCGTTCGAAAACGATGGATAAACAAGCCTTAAGGAGCGTGCGTAAGGAACATGGTGAGAACGAGGAATTAAGGAAGTTCATGTACAATTATTCATTTTACTGGCACAAGTTATCCGTTCGAGACACGACAGTTTCTCATCTTAAAAGTGAAACTATACACAACTTTAACAAGTAATGGGGTATTTGCCGTCAGATTACGAAGTAGGTCAGCTGTATGCTTGCAACTACAATCGGACTACAGGAGTAGTCGTGATAGCCTGGACAGAACACGTAACCGAGTGACTAGTGATCGACGCCGTCGCCACTGAAGCCAACCAAATTTGTGGAGAAACGATTAGAACAGCAAGACTCATTCTGATTAAGTTGGTTCTGAAAATGATTTCGAATGGCTGCCTCATTGGAAAATAATGCATACCCAAGCGTATAAAAGCGATAAGAGACCAAGGATGCTTGGATGAACAACATGAAATTAGGCTGTCCTTTACCGTTCATACAACGGAACGCATATTTAGAAATGGGTGGTAGATAATGGGTAACTAGACTGCTCAATCAGCTGTTAGCAGGACAGAAAAGAGCGTGAAGCACTAAAACTTGCGTCATTTATCTCAGACTCAATGGAGCTCGTAGAATAATGCGGATGCTAAGAGCACTTATGAGGAATGCGCAAAACGTCACTCTGCGCCAAGATCCTAAATAATACCAGTTTTACGAGGATGCTATTGGGTCTCAGATAAGCCGCACGAATAACGCATAACCGGTTAACAGCTGAATGTTTCAACACAGATCGCTACTACGGTAAGACGTCTATTCTAGGTTTACTGAGTACGCATACTTGATGAGTGGCAACAACCATGAAACCTGTCGTGCGCATGGTGTGAAGAATGATCATTAAACAAATATTACTTATGCCATCGTACCTAGTAAAGTCAACTGACCATATTTATGTTCAAATAAACCAACCACTTTGAAAGCGTTTGAGTAGCACCGGGACAAATACGCCGAGGTTTCGTCGGCATATCTGTATATCTGCATACACACACATACACACGGTTGGTTGTGTCCGTATGCGGAACAGTCCATCACGGTGACAAGAGGCTAGTGATATCTTCGGATAAACGTCAGCACAAACAGCTTAAGTTGCATCTACTGTGGTTTTAATTAAACATACTGACCTCACCGTACACCCGAACGAGTAGGACTACAAAATATGAGTGGGGGCATCTGTAGTTCAAGTGACCAAAGCCCGTTACTCGGAAACAAAAAACAAATACTTCAATGGTAAGATAGGAAGGAAGATACTGAAAATGGTCTGAGAAGAGTTATAATATAGAAGTAAATGTAAGTGCAGTTTGGATAGAATAGACAAAATAAATGAATCTAAAATCTAAAATGAACAAAAACTTCGGAATACAGTGCCCTACCTGTGTAGTCCGTTGACGTTATTCTGACCTCGAAAAAGGATATCTCAATTGTAATCAAGTTCTTGAAACGTCACAAGGCACTCGACCGAGATGAACTCCATCCCGCCCTTTTTACAAATGGAGGTCCAGCATCAGTTAAAGAGTTGACGGCTCTCCTACAGAAATTCTGGATCAACGAAGTCGTTCCAAATAACCGAGGTTTCCTCAGTATCACCACAGAAATACATGAATCTATTGAGATCACTATATGCACACTCTGCAAGCAGGGTGAGAGTTTATGGACAACTGTCTCGGGCGTTCATCACCTCTACTGGTGTTCGTCAGAGGTGTCCGATTTTTCCTTCCTGTTCAATTTTGTCATGAACGACATTCTGGAGGGTGCGCCTCGCGAATCCAGTGGGCTTGGTGTTGAGCTTCTTTCTGGCGCTAGATTGACCGATCTGGAGTATGAGGACGACATTGTCTTACTTAGCCCCTCTGCCGAAGACATGCAAACCGTGCTGAGCAAGGTGAGTGACCGGGCTGGTTTGTATGGAATGCGATTTGCACCTTCAAAGTGCAAAGTGCTGCTCCAAGACTAGGGCATTTCCACTCCTACTTTTTTTTATTGCAGGTAACCCGCTTGAAACTGTAAACAGTTTCACATACTTGGGTGGCACTATCTCGTCAGCCTGTTATAATATTGCTGATGAGATATCAGCGAGGATTGCAAAGGCACGAGTTGCTTTTGCCAAACTGCGTCATCTGTGGCGTCGAAAAGACGTTCGGTGGTCGCTGAAAGGAAGGGTATATAATGCCTGTGTGCGTTCCATTTTGCTTTATGGTTCGGAAACGTGGCCTATTCACAAAGTAGATATCAACAGGCTTGCTGTGTGTGACCAGCGTTGTCTCCGCCAGTTGGCCCATATTGAGTGGACTGTTCGCGTGAGCAATATGGTGGTTCGCCGACGCGTATTCCGGAACACTCGGGATACACGATCAACTGGTCGACTAATCACGGTGCACAGCTTGCGATGATTAGGCCACATACTTCGTATGCCAGCCGAGCGTCTACCGTACCGGGCAATATATATACTGAGGCCATTAACAATTGAGTAAAACCGCGTAGTGGTCAATCAACAACGTGGTCACGAAATATGAAGACCCTGACTGCTCCATTGAGCAAAGTGGGTAAGTGACGCCTGCCTGGATGGGGTCCTCGTGATCACTCAAACCGCTGGTTGGAAACTCTATCCGAGACGGCGGTAAGTCGCAGTCAATGGCGTACCATTTCTAATTCTTCCGTTTAATCTTGTTTTAATAATTTTCAACCTTCTTAGTAGCGTTTTCTTCTAGGATATTCCATGTCACTGTTCAGGCGAGCGGCGGCCCGAGCCACAACACCTTTTGGTCAGGCTCATCGCTGTTATGACGATGGTGACGATTGTATCAAATGGGCTGATTGTGTGAGTAACGTTATAGTCCGGCAGTAAGTGCTTAGAAAACTTACAAGTTCACGACCGACCACTGAAAGAACGCACGTGCACAGTTCACATTAACTGGGTCATGTACGCCGCACGTATCAGCGGCATCACACAGTGCTCTATGAGACTGCTGAAGATAAAAAGAAACTTCAAGATGGCAAGAGGACATAGTTGCGGGCAGTGAAAATCATTGATTATCTCGCTCAGCAAGGTTGCCAGATGCTACCTGTCATTTGAGAGGGTTTACGAACATCAGCGCTGGTTGGAAACGCTCCTTGGAATGAAAATATGTAAATTCAACAGTGAAGCTGTTTATTGAGAATTCTCTATAAATCACCACAGTTTTTTGCATACTAATTCTTCACACATTTGAACCTACTAACGTTGTGGATCAATTCATGATCATTGGTAACCCAAATCATGATACTTACGAGTACGGTTTGCTGCCGAAAATATATATATATGTAAACAAATGTGGCGGCCACGGAAATATAAAAAAAGTATTGAAAGAACTGTGAACAAAAATCAATCTCACAAGTACACAGAAGAACTAGGTTGATTGCTATTGCTTCAAAGTTGCGTGAAGTCATCGCATTTCGTGGACCAAGCGAAATGCGCGAGAAACATATCCGTGGGGAGCAAGCTGGGTTTTGCCCTGGTCATGGCCAGAGTGACCACATCTTCAGGATCCATCATTCATAAAGAGGGTCCAGAACTGTTGTCTCTTTAGCCATCACAAGAGCTTTCAGTTCAGTTAACAGAGCTGCACTCGGGGATTCTACAGCGAGAAACGGTGCACCCGAGAAGTAGGTGAAAGCAGTTTATTGTCAAACCTGGAGTCGGATGGAGGCTTGTGGCCACGTCTCAAATAGGATGCGATAAGGTTATTCAGACTCCTCTTCTCTAAAAAATTTTGAAGTAGACGAGATCCAACACTGTACCCCGACAAACTGTTAATATGGTGGTGTGCAACTGCTCCCAGAAATTCGACCACGAGATATAGAGTATGCAGACACCATAACTCCAATCAGTAAGGATTCACACGAGGAGCTTACAACATTTTAAACAAACTACGGCCTTCAATCTGTCAGTTCGGCACCTACTGAGTGCAAAATGTAGTAGCAAGATTGGCATTACTCTGCGCCTGCTCTCATCCTTGGTTGGGAACCGTTGGACGTAGTTGAGAAGTTCCTGTACATTGGGAGCCATATCAGCTTTGCCGAACGAGATCACGAATCGTATAGCTAAAGCGTGGATGACGTTTTCAAACTTATACCATCCGCGGTATAGACATGATCTCGGTCTTTCCGTGAAAGGCTGAGTGGACAATGTCACTACAAGGGTGGACTCATTATACGGCTGCAAAAGCAGAAGAATCAGCGCGGAAGATGCTTACGGTGTCCGTTCTCGATCGTCGATGTCTCCGAAGCATTAGCAACGTCTGTTTGGAGCACCGTGTCAGCAATGACGGAGGACGAATAAGCCCTGTTGATTTTGTCCCATAGGCTTCGTTAGCTCGATCACATTTTACGAGTGCTAACCCACCACCTGCCACGTCATGTGGGTGAGGCTGGAAGCAGTAGCTTGATGGCCAGTTCACAACTAGGATTCGGAGTATGAAGTCATTCACACTGAATCACGTTTCAATAAGGTGTTCTCGGCTTCCAAAGGACGCTGTCTGATATGGCGAAGAACAAAAGTCAATGGCGCTCGAGCCGCGAATCTTTGTTAGTATCGGTATAATTTTTTCACTTTGTTGTACATTTCCCCCCCCCTTTTTACTTTGCGTATTAACTTTTTTCTTCTGATAATGTGGCAAATTTGACACTTCGATGTGGTTATTTCGTGTTACATACATTTAAATATATATTGGCCAATCGAAGAGGAAAAAAGGTAGAAGGCCAACATGATCATAAGGTTTTGAAAAGAGATAGTGATTTATCAAATAAGGGGACAGTTGATTGATACTAATGAAAACGTACATATAAATTTGTATATTGCATCATCAACATGTCAGGCACCCCAGTTTGTGACTAGCAGTACGCGGGATACGGATATATAGATACAGCGATATGGAAATGTACGCTCACCTTGACCACCGCAACTCACAACTTAGGTTGCCTGGCATGTTCACAATACAAAATAATCCAAAAGGTACCAACAATTGAAAAGTTTTTACGCAATCTCCGCTCACAAAGTGTTACAAATGCATATCAAGAAGCATGACCTTTCTAGCCTAGCTAGATGTACATACACTACAAATGGAAGAGAATCAGACGACAGACAACCGCAACTTCTAACGCAGATAGATACCTATCATGTGATACTGATCCAGTTACCGTCAGACTGCTCATTCCAGATGACCCGGGGCTCGATCCTCCTACTACGTAACAAGTAATTGTAAGCTATAAAACTGAACAACACGGCTCAAAACTTAAAATTTATGTTACAATTAAATTATGATAAGTCCTAAGTATGAACCACTTGGCAAGACCAAACGAGATAGATTGAGGACGCAACCGACAGATCGCAGCGTGGCGGATTACACCACCCGCTGTTCCGACTATTTCTGCTTAGATTTAGGCAACAGGATAATAACCAACTATTTGTTTTTAGGGAAAACGTATTCAGTCACTTAGGAAGATTAGACAATTATGAAATATTTCTGGATTTAAAACTGCTAAAACTTCACTCAGCTTACTTCAATCCGTCGCGCATATTGCCCCTGGTGACCTTGATTAGTATTTGTCCCACAACATTCCCATTCCAGAAGGTTTATGTTTCTTTCATATATTTTTAGGTTTATATGTTGTTATAGGTTTATACGTTCTTTCACTTCATATGTGGTTTCTTTCGTGTCAGAGATATTCCGGTAGGTAATAAAATATTTCCACCAGTTCACTTCTGGTATGACATGATTGCAAACACTTCGATCGAACGCGTTATTTTCCCGGTATAAAAATTCGTGTTGGTTGTCTCAAGGCAAATCAAATCAAGCTCCATCAGTGTCCAAATTCCCGTGGCAGTTCCTGTGGATTTTCGTAGAGCTTACAACACCCAACCACATGTGACAGGCTACTGCATGGCAAAGCACGTTTTGCGGTGCTATAATTGACAACGCAACTGTTTTGTGATGTACAAACTAACCGTCATTCGTTTAATTTTGTGATGGATGATGTAATGGATTGCCGGTGTGGACCTGCTACCTAATGGAAGACTGACTGATCTTGATTACGCTGATGACAAGGTGTTGCCGTTCGACACTTTCCAAGCAACACACGCTGAACACTATTTTGCGTTCTTCTAAGTAATTCGGAATGCGCTCTGCAGCTGCAAAATACAAAGTGTTTCTGTAAGATTGTTATGATGATGTAGATTTAATGTTAGATAATGAATTCATAGAAGTTGTTGGCCGACGTGTGTATTTAAGGAGCTGTATTAGCAGCGATGGCGGTACGGTGGATGAAACAGTAGCGCGTATCTCTAAGGCTAGAGCGGTGTTCGGTAATCTGGGGACAACTCCAGCGACAAAGAGATATCTCTCTGAAGCTTAAGGGTCGCGTATGTAAGACAACATTGAGAGCTGTATTACTTTACGGCAACGAAACCTGTCAACTCAGGACAGAAGAGGTAAACCATCTTCAGGTATTTGACCACTGATGTCGGCATTCAATCGCTCGCATCGGGTGGTATCAACGAGTGAGTAACGAAGAGGTTAGGAAGCAGGTGCCAGGAAGCAGGATGCCAACTAGCCGTCTGCTACACCGAACACTTCGCCGACGTTTCGGTCGATTGGCGTAAGCTGCGAGATGAATGAAATCGTTCACGAAGAGGTTGGTCACTGTAGATCAGGTTCGTCCCCCCGGGCTGGGGCTCTCGCGACTCACGGAGTCGGTGGATTGAGACGTTAGGTGAGGTGGCGGCTAATCGAGCTCCGTGGCGTGAATGCTGCCGTTGTTTGGCCGGGTTGTCTGTGAAGTGAGTGCAATTAATGACGTGGAACAGTGAAAGCCATAAGGAAGCTGTCTTGCTGATGACGCCTTACTTTCATTCACAACTTGGTTGTTTGTTTGCAAAGTATAGGCACCTTGATGTTGAATGTTTGAATACAGACATAGCTATTTTCTTTAGGAGTTAGGTCCCTTCCAGTCCCCTTCCTTTTTTTCTTCTCTTTTCCTATACAGGGTTTGCATTTTCTTCTTCGTGGTTGTGTGCAGCAGTTGAGCATCAGTGTGAACCACTGATGTAACGCTGTCTATGATGATGATGCACTCGGCGACAGACATCAGTACGATGTTCAAGCTGGAGAATTTACCCCAATCCCACCTGTTGCAGGGCTGTTAATACGTATCATGTAAATCCCCTTCGATGAACAATAAAAACTTAAAAAGACCAGGTTTTCCAGAAGTACTACCCCTCTTTTCCGGGAAGTTAATTACGAGTAGTACTCTGTCAAGTGATCTGATTAGAGGCCATCAGGATTACATGGTCAGAAACATAATGTACAAACTCAGAGAAAAGAATGAATCAGATCAGGCACATTAAGCACATAACAAAGTGATTTGTGATTGAGGCATACATGTGCAAGTGACCAGCGTCACGTTTTACATTACAAACGATTGTAGAAGAAGATTAACCGAAAACACGCGCTTTGTCTGAATAAGTGCTTGCGAAATCAGTCTGTGATGGAAACAAATGAGACAGAATACCGCCTCCGTGAAGTACATAGGCGCCAACCACACTAGCCTGCACTGTTTCAACCTAATTTGACCCCAACAGATGAATGCCAGCTGGCCTCGTTCGATTTGTTCCACCACCAAATTTCGAGATTAGTTAATAGGATCGTCTGTGTATATCCGCGTATGGGGCAGCCAGGAGACCGAATTGCCGCAAGATTTGGTAAAACTGAGACAAAAACGCTCAGAGCCGGATAAGATAAACGCGTTCACTAGTAAGACGGTATTAGAAAAGTACTTTTCACCAAATCCGGCTGAGTTCCGGATAAAATAAAGTATAAAATTTAGTTTCTTGTGAACTGCGGGCAAAAACCAACGCTTATACCAGTGCACTTATATCAACATTGACCCAGATAGATGAAATTAACTTACGGTCATTTTCACCACAAACATAAACACAGGGTTATAACTACAACCGCCTTCGGGTCAGATGTTAAGTAAAGCTCAATTGAAGGTAGTCTTTTTCTTTTCGTCTTTGGCCTTACTGACAGTCGAGGGACAGGAAATAAAGCAATGACAGGGAAAGTTAGCTCAAGAATCGTAAAAAGATTTATTGAATTCAGTGTGATCCTATCAAACGAAAAGAGGAAACTTGACGACAGTGCCGAAAGTCGACCAGTGCAGATCAATACATACAACTACCTCATGTGATCGTTCGTCTGTAAACGGATAATTAATGCTACCAGTATACTACGTGGCTCGAAATTCAAACACCACCATCCAAAAACTGCGCCCATCAAGTCGAGTCGGATGGTCCGTTAGCTTGTGAATCATGCACTAGTATCGAAGAGTGCACAAACGAAAAACAGAAGACCGATTGGACAAGCCGTTGAGATGATAATTTGAGAATGAGGACAGCATAATATAGTAAGACACGCGAGTGATTTGCATTTTAAAGTCCAAATGTTAAACATTAAGCCTGAAAATAATGTATACAGTGTTGTGTGAATGTCCAAGAATAAAAACAAGCGGCTGATTCGAACCTTAGAAACGAGGTTATCATAAGGGGACGTATCATGTGTAGGCTGAACGATCCGAGATCGACGACACCGAGGTGACTGTGTTATGCAAAGGCCATTTTAACGCAATTCTATTAAAGCGTTGTAATACGTCTTACTTCCGGCTACGAAATGCGAAATTAAATGATTGTAGATTTGTGACTCACTGTCATACACTTTAGTTCTCAAGAGTTCGTAAGCACCTCCTTACATCGCTGGTGTGGTGTTATGGCTGTTTCGCATGCTCGACGCGCACGGTTTATCCCAACGCCAGTTTACAGTAGGCATGGACAGGTGAAGGCAAATGTGAAACGACGTTCACACTTTATACGCAGATGGGCTGCTTGAGACCATGTAGAACATTAAGCACTTAAGTAAGTTTATCTCATAAGCATATAATGCTATCGATGTGATAGTAATTAGGTTAACAAAAGCACATGGCGTACACCTTAAGATTCCGCCACAGTCCACTGATCATCACTATCAACATAACAGCCACGAACCCGATTAGAAAATACCGTGGCTCCAGGCGCCGCTCACCTCAATAGTGACGTGGAATATCCTAGAAAAAGAATTGGTGCTGAAAAGAGTATAGAGTAATAATCATAACAGTAAAAATAAAGGACCAGGCGGAAGAACCAGAAATGGTATGGATGCAGGTACGCCACTGATATATGGCGTGGTTATCAATAACTGAAGTAATAAAACTGAGCAGTTTACACCTGCTCAGTCATTTAATTTGTATACCGATGCAGCATATGCAGAATCGGTCGTTATTCGGCGCAATGTCAGCAGTTGAAGGAAGCCAACCGGTAGCGCGAACACAATCCACGAAAATTTCGATCACTCCACCGTGTAAGGTTAGAACGTCATGTGCTAGGTTGTAAACCGGATGATCAATCAAGCCGTTGGTTGAGCAGAACAGTAATCCAAAGCGTACCTTCATCCATAGGATCGCCAACTCTCGTCGCGTTTTACTGTATCTGCCACTGTAAAGACATGACAGCTCGAAGCATAACAGGTGAGGATGCGGCTAAAATCGGAGAACGTGTGTACATATGTCAGCATCCCAATATCCATCAATACACCTTCACTCTCCACTAATAACATTCTTGTTCGGATCCATCAAGTAGACAAGGCTGGATGAAGATTCAGTACATCGACCGTTAACAGACGATCCAATAAACTACAGGTCTAGACAAGACAAATGGGCTGAACAAATGACGTGAAACTCCACTGGCTAAAGCGACCGGAAACAAGTTATTACCAAACATCACTGGATACGATCGGATTTTGGAGCACACGGTGTTTGCTGTCTTCAGATGTTTGAGACTGATATTGTCATACCTACAAAACATGGAGAGGGCTATGTAATACGGATGCCTGATAAAAGTCCGTCATGCTTACCACTCTTTATCCATACCGTAACCGATTGACGTAAGACGTCATGCGGAAAAATGATAACTGTGAAAGGAGGAAGTGGAGACGGTCACCAGCGAATGTGCCACCATAGGTCGTGGTCGTTTATCAGGATCGGGAAATACGTCATTAACAGCCTGAAGTTGTATACAATAAGAGAGAGGAGGGCAAACAGAGTACGGTCGCGCAAATGTTGCTGTTGCGTGTTTGAGGAGTCTGCGAAATGAGGTTATGCAATGAGACGAAGGGGCAAATGCCATACTATTATCATCTGCAGCATCATACCGATCGTTTGAGTTTAAACTGAGGCTATATGAATGGAAGTTTGTCGCTCCATTACTTTTATGACAAAGTTTTTTTCTCACATAGTTGTGCTGGAGTAATGCAACGATTTGGACAAGCAACGTATTGCTATCGATGAAGATGATGCTTTTGGGTCACGATGAGTACCGTAGTAACTGATCTAACTTCTTCTGACTTTTGAGATTTGATATGCCCACGCGCCACTCAACGTTCTACAGATAACATTGTGATGTTAATTGCACTCAAGCCTTTTTCCCGCTTACAGTAATCAAAAGCAGCCACGGAAAGAGGGACTCAAACCAGTTGCTCTAGGATTTGATATCAACATCGATGCCAGCAAAGAGTAGAATATCAGTTGAAGCGGGCCGTAGCGGCTACCACGAGTGACCCCATTCAGAACATATAGAGCATAAGCTAAGCCTATTAAGGGTCCGAAGCCCCATCTTTTGGCATTCATGAGATATGGATTAGATGTATTTTAATATTTTCTCGGTTTCACAACGCACACAAGGACATACTTTTGCACGGATTAAGAAGTATTCTGTCGCATTAAGATATGTCAGAGCATAAGTCTAATGCACATAGTATTCCTGGATCATTACTTTATCTTCCCTGTCCTTTCAATGTGTGCACACTCGGTCGAGGGTTTTGAATATTTCGTTGGGACAATTGTTCGAAGTGTTGTTGGCCACCAACATAGTCAAACTCATTGACATAGAAACAAACCGTGTAAATCCAATTAACAGAAGACAGAAAAGAAACCAGGTATGTCCAGTAATTTCGAAAGTTGGCAGCGTTCTGATGGTTGCAAAACTGTCTAAGCTTCTGAGAGAGGATATCGCAAATGCAGGGTTCACGTGACAGGTAATTGCGAATGGTGTAAAACGTGTTGGCACAATTCCATTGATGGGTTCGTGAATCACCATCATCATTTTCAGCTTTGAGTACCCGTGGGTAATATGAGTCGAGTTGTCATTTTCTTCGACGATGATCCGTAGATTGGCAGAAAATGCGAGAAGAACATAGAAGAGGAGAAAAACCGGAAACAACAGAGCTACGTGAAAAATTTAGAGCCAACAACGTTGCGGATACAGGCAAACAATTGACTACGACAAATTGCCATGTCAGGGTGTTTCCAAACAACGGTGTACATGGTTTCAAACTCCACAACTAGGTAGATGGCATCTCAAAGAGACGGTCATGACCATGTGACCAGTGAGCATGCCGTCCCCTGGCTGCCTTATGATATCTTCCAACCAATAGCAACCACACTGCACAACACGTGAAGCTGCAGTTACTCGATCGGCATAAGGAATACATGACCTAATCAGCGAAGACTACATTTTCACCATCTCAGTTATCGGTCAAATACGTGCCGACGAACTGCCGCGTTGTTCACAAAGTTAGCCCATTTAATACAGGGTGACCGACGGAGACAACGGCGATTTAATACTGAGAGTTTAAAGCATTTTGTACACGAACAGGCCAGGTGTGATCCATGGAGCAAAACTGAGCATACATACGCATTGTACATTCTGCCTTTAATCGAAAAGTGGACGTGTTTGCGAAATCAAAAGTGACGAAAATTCGCACAAAACCAAATTGTGCTTGCCGATCACATTGAACGGTGTGCTGAATAAATCTCATGTGATTCAACAGACAAGTTGTCTGATCACAAACTGTCTATCAAATGTTTTATTTCAAAAATGTAAACGGGTACATACGCACACACGGAGTGGTGTTTGTATACTTCGGTTGGATTGAACATAACCCACATTATCGTGACCGCATTTACGTTCAACAGTGTTCATTGTGAATGGGCGCTGAGTATCAGTGTGACCAAAGTTCACAATAGCATTCCAGACAATCAGACAATACAAGCCACCCGCTCTCAAACAATAAGCAAACCAGTCAGTCGGGGTTACAATTTTACTTGATGTCAGATTTATCAACGTTGATAGTGAAGTTGTTGTATGAATGCCGTAGAAGGTGCTCTGTCAAACTACACATTTGATCAGGTGACAAACGATAGAATCAGACTTGAAATAACAGGTGATAAATGCGATCAATGAGCGCTAAATGAACTATTGAGTGAATTGTAAGCTACTTTCGGTAACGGAACATGGTTCAATATACCCGAAAGCAAGTAAAAGACCTGAAAGATCTAATTCGGTAACGCAACACTTTTTTTGTCTATCTAACGACAGAACGAGTGTGTCACGATCGATCAAAGTTAATATGACCTACAATGGAGTGTAACAAACCAAAGTAAATACGGAAAACACAAACACCGAGCTGTAAACATATACAAGGAAAAGTTAAAGAAAATGCAGTACCTTCGTCAGCTGTACCAATTAATCAAAGCGCATACTCGAAATACACAATGTTAGTCCAGCTCACCGAAGACATAAATCAACACCCGTTCGACCAAACAGCCGGTCAACAAAAATAGAAAGTGCAGGGACTAATCAAAGTCCAACCTGTGTACTGCAATGCAGTCAATCAATTACTGAAAGTTGTTCACGCAGAACATTCCAATCCAACCCAGCAGTCGGGAGGTGGGCAATCGCGACCACATCAATTATCCACGTAACGACTGAGATGGAAGCGAAGATTAGGATGAACCGTGTGCACAATGGCCGCGTCTTTCTTACAATCAGTAGTAGCTACCGTAAAACAGCAAGGGTAACGTGAACTCTTGAGTGCAGTGAACACACGGTGTCATGTTCACTGGGGAGGGTGTGAAGGAGAAAAGCTGACTAAGTTGGGTCATTTTCTGATTAACGGAGGATGTTACTATAGAAACATCCACGGACCGATAAAGCTGTCAGGTTTGAAAAACAGGAAATGTTTTCCGAAAGGATCACACACACCGTTGCTTAATGGTCTAACAATGTGCAATCAATAGCCAGATTTATCGCATAAAACAAACGACAACGGATTTTTCCGATTGTCCTTGAACCACTGATTATGCACTTACACAAATTAATCGGGAATGCGTAGCGCACAAAAGATTTCCAGTGAAAAACACTACAAAACAATATATTTCGGTAACAAACACTAAGTCAGGTGTTCTAAGTTGCATGAAACTGGGGATACAGTAGACAGAGAATGAGTGGGCCAGTATGACCGGAAGCTTAAACCCGAAACGCAACGGTCAGCTCTGTAGCGCAACAACAAAAGGTAAACGATCGCACACATCGACCGGCAATCGAAGAACCTATTTCATGGGTTGCAGTTACTGGCATGCGCATGAACCTAGCGAATGCAACAAGTTAAGAGGACACCACGTTTTGAAAACGCAACTGTTAAAACCAACTGTATCTCAATGAACGGCAACGCGTAGCATACAATTCTTTCTAAGCGATAAACATCCTCCGACAGGAATCACACTTCGCACATTCTAGTTAGTTTCCCTGACTACCGAGAGATACGTCTCTCCTCCGAAACCCTAGTGCGAGTTGAGGATGGCAAATGCCGTTGTGAACGCTTCAGTCATACTGAAGAGCATAGCTAGCATTTAAAGGACTAGTTTGACGTCGAGTGCACCAGGTCTGACCTGTATACAACTGACCTTGCATGGGCATACTGTTCGCTTGGTCTAGGAAATAAAGCAATATAACAATAAGCACGTTTCTCGTGTTAGCTGAACAAGGCCTTAGGCCAGGTCTCTGCATCGGAGAAAAACCAGACGATGTGTCAGGTTAGTCCAGGAATGACTTTGTTGTATGACAGGCAGTTTCGTTGTGAGTAGTATACTACTCACAAGTAGTATGTTACCCACAGGCAACGTTCAGGAACAAAAGGGCAAGCTGCGAGTGCCAGGAAGACGGAGGACAAGGAGAGACTATCGAAATAGTGTGTACGCGCTCGGCAGAAGTTCCAA